>RJWH01002056.1:179665-274090 GCA_004363575.1 Solenodon paradoxus | reverse complement strand
CCTCTCCCTCGCCCTCTCCCTCTCTCTCACACACACTACCTTAGTATATCTTCCAGGACTTCTCTTTATATAATCTATACTACATATCATGGTGTATCTATAAAAGGCACAATGTGTTTTTAAAGGAAATTTTATATATGAGTAATACTTCATCTAGAGACCACATAAAATAGCCTCAAATGCATCACAGAAGTAAATAAAAGCTATGGATGCTGATTAGTCAATTCTGTCACCAAGATTTAAAAAAAAAGAGAATCCCATGGTCAAATACGTTAGGGAAATGCCGGGGTAAAATTTTTGACGGTTAATTCACTCCAGAACTCCTCAAGTTCTTAAAATATGCTAACATGTGAAATGCATTTCTAAGAGGAGGAAATAATTTGAAGCATTATCCTAATGTACTTGATAATTGGGACCCATTTATTACACATAAAATTACGCAAAGCATAGTCGATCATTCCATATTTTAAAAGCCCAATTTATTCTGGAACAGAATTCGGTTAAGCTGGTAGTTATATGGAAGTATGCATTGTATTAGGCAGAATTCAGGGCTGAAGATGATGAGAATTCAATGCAAAAAAGCTTAAGGACAAAGTGCCCTGGCTGTGCAGCTGAGCGACAGAGGCATCACAGAGCCATCACAGAGCCATCACAGAGCCACTTCACACATGGCAGAGGAGGCGCTCACACAGAGGGTTTAGTCACACTCATTCCTAATCCCTCCCTCTTTCTCTCTCCTACTTTTCATCTCTCTTCCATGCCCCCTCCACCCCCCACCCACACACAGAGGAATGCTTTCTATAAAATGTCTAATATGTTATTTCAGAAGAAAAGAATGTCTTTTTCTGGAAATTCCAGCACAATCCAGAGGGAGTACTCCTTGGTCTACTTGGGTGAAATATCTATCCCAAATCCAAAAACTGTGGACAGGGGAATGCAGAATTATGATGGTCCAGGTCTAGGTCATGTGCCCACTCCACAATGGAAGTGAGAGACAAGGAGTTATCTACATTCAAATGACATGGAATTGGTTCTAGGTAAGAGAATTCTTTTAACACAGATGCAAAAAGAGAGGCCAGACAAGCAAAAAAAAAAAAAAAAAAAATCAGTGGATTTCCACTAAGTTTTTTTCCCTGCATATAGGAAATATGGTAGCGTAGCTCCCTTTTTAGGCTTTTTAACTTTTTTAAGCCTGTGTCACAGTCATCATCTTCGGTCCCTATGTTTGTTATCACATTGACCAGATATCTTCACTCTGAAGGAAACATCTCTCTGAATCTATATTGTCTTTCACCTTGTAAAAATTATAAGCTTCATAAACCAAACAGTATAAAGAGTCTCTAAAGGAGTGATTTTCAAAGTGTAGCGCTAGAACAGCAGCATCAATATGAAGCACAAACTTGTCAGAAAGACAAACATATTGACATCACCCCCAATGAAGTCAAAGCCATTCTAAATCAAATGGTTGAAGGTGGGCCCTGCAACCTGTGTTTTCTCAAACTCTCCAGGGGACCCTGAAGCACACAGAGCCTGGGAACTGCTTCCACTTAAAGATAAATATCACTTCACCACTATTCATTTCAGAATTTCAGGCAATGAGAAGCTCTTCTCTGATCATTTCAATTTAGCAGATTTCATTCATCTGTATTTTATAAGAATTTCACAAGTTATCCAAATGCACACTCAAATTTGAGGACCACTGTTTGAAAAGAGAAAAAGGTTCAAGATAAGGCTGGTAGCCAGATTTCAACAGTATGGAGGCAGAGTCACCGCAGTCCAAGAACAACCCATGACTTCGAACAGATCGGAAATCAAGGGACCCCAGGATTTGAAAACAGCTGCTGTAGAAAGAACTCAAGCCAGGCAGGCTAATGAAATGTGATGAGGATGAGAGAAACCCTTTCACTTAATCTGGCATGACTGAACAACATTAAGAAACCAGAGAAGAGAGGAGCTCCTGCAATTCAGCAATTGGAGAGGTATTTGGAGGGGGGATGGGGTAGAGAACAAGAGGAGAGTGTTTGTGCAAAGGCATTCCATAATTTTGCAAGGTTAAGAGGTAGAGCTTTAAGCAGCCATTGATTCTGCAGTTGGACTAAGGAAAAGGTTCACATATGCATTTTCCAGGATCACAAGTCTCTTATCTCAGTCCTGCTGACACACATGAGGAACAACTTGTTAGCAGTGTCATCTTGGAATATGGAGGCAAAAAAACCTCACATACCCTTCAACAAGTAACTTGGCAACACAAGTATTAAACATGTATTTAAACATGCATAAAATGCCAAGAGCGAGTGTCTGATTTCCTGAGATTTTTACACAGAAAAGGGTGACCAGCTGTTCTCCCTTCTCCCAGAGGAAGTGGGCTTAAATGGCAACACAGGGATGCAGAACAGTGTAAAAGAACATTTCTGATGGAAAGTCTTGAGACTTAGACACCAGAATGAATTATAGTGTGTGTGTGCAGTGGGGGTAGTGGAGGGATGTCAGGAAGGTCCTTCCCCACAGGGTGCTAACTGCTGGGATAGCGGCATTAAACCCAGAACTCCTCTGAAATTCCCAGGAAAGTTCCAGATCTCTGCAAACTCCATCCAAGGAAGCAGATGTGTGATGGTTTCTAATACATCGACTGCAAAGCATGGCGCATCAGAGGGAGTAAGGCATATAGAACCTGTTGGGTTTCAGTAATCCTCTGAAGTCTTCTCTGGGAATTTCCTTACAGTCCAAAATAGAGCACAAAATGAGTCTACTCAGCTGTTTAATAAGGGATTCTTCTTCTTCTATCTGCTTTTAATCATTTCACTGCCTCTTAGAAGTCAGCCAAGTACTAATCATCCATGAAAACAAAGAGAAACTCAAGTCATGTTTTTGCTCCATATTAGCAGGCTTATCAGAGGAAGTGGGCCCCTAAAACTTTGAGGGACCAGACCCTACTTCATCAACTTCATAGAGGAATTCCAGCTATGTGGGTTTCCTCAGCAACACTGAAGCAGAAAAGATACGGGATTGAAATTGGTTGCACAGCATTATCTTATGTATTGAACTTCTGCTCATAACTGGTAAGGTGGAGATAAAGCTTCATACATCTTGGTGAGAACAAAGAGAGCTACAGAATCCTCATTATGGAGCCCTGTCTCCCTGTGCTGTTTGTGTTGTTGAACTTTGAGTCCCTGGTTCACCCCCGAGACTGGCAGTTTGAATCCAGGATCCTAGAGGACCCAGTGATGAAGACTGAAGAGAAGTCAAAGCTGAGAAGCAGATGTAGCCCCTGAGTCAACAATACACAGACAACCAGGTTGTTGCTGTATATATAAAGCTACCGCCTGCCAAGACTTTGAGCACCATCACCTGCAGCACACCACACCAGACCTCATCACCCCACCACCATCCAACCTCCCACCACCACCTCACCAGCACCACCACATCGCCATCTCTGCCACCTCCCACTGCTTCCACCACCACCATCTACCACTACTACCATTTACTGAGAAATTGTTTTATGCCACTGACTGAAGTGTAGTATATTTGATCATTTGACTAGGAAATGGTAGATTCTGGATATAAACCAAAATATGAAAATCCAGAATTCATTCGTTATACTCTGGAAGGTGAATATAGACCATTCCCCAACAAAACATGACTATGTGTTCGCCAACATTTTTTAAAACTAAATTTTGCTCTCTTGTATAGTCTCTGTGCAGTCTTTCAATCAACCCTCAATAAATGAAGTTCATACGCCGGTCCTATCCCTCGAAATCTGACAGAGCTTCGACACAACTTGTGTTCCTGATTGTGTTGTTTTATAGTCACTATTCAGTTATTCAATGAACCCTCACTAAATGATGCTCTCTAAGCTTGTCCTTGTTCCTTAAAACCTGATGGAGCAAGTCACACAGTTTGGAAGCCTTCACACCTGTTTCTGACCTCCATTGGGCAGAGCAAGCCTAATAGCCAGAAACTGACTCGCAGGCATCTCTGCCCGAGAATGGTCATTTAATGGTACACATCTCCCTCTAAGCACTGTTTTAACAACATCCTACAAATTTTTAAATCTTCTACTTGCCTTTTGGTTCCATTCAATCTACTTTTCTAATCTCTTGAAGCTTCCTCTTTGATCTATTGATTATTTAGAGGTATGGTATTTACTTTCAAGAATTTGGGTGTTTTCTGATTATCTCCTGTTAATGATTTCTAAGTTAATTCCATTATCAAGAAAATCTACACTGTATGATTTTACATATTTTAAATTGCCAACTTTGTTTTGTGATGTAGAATTTGTTTTATCTATGTTCAAGTAAAATAATGTGTATTTTGCTGTTGTTGGCTGGACCATTCTATAAATACCAATTACATCCTTTTGACTGTGGTATTATTCTGCTCTTTTTCTTTGACGATTTTATTTCACTTGTTAAAGGATTACTGAGTGTGAAGTATTTAAGTATCCAACTATAATTTATCTTTTTATTTCTATCATTTTCCCCTGCATTTTGAGGTTTACTATTAGGTATATATGCATTTAGGTCTCTCTTCATCTTTAAACATTTCCTTGTTCTGATATCTACTTTATATTATATATATATATGTACTATAATATATCTAAATCTATATATATTATATATACATTTTCTTTCTATTATTGTATGGGCTATCTTTTCTATTATTTTACCTTTATCCTAGCAATACCACTATTTTAAAGTGGACTAATTTAAAATAGTATGTATGGTTGGATCTTATTTTTATCCATCATGACAATCTCCATCTTTTAACTGGTGTTCTTGATCATTTTTATTTCATTTAATTATTCTAATATTTGAACTTATGTCTACCATTGTGGTTTTTTAATCAGTGTGTTTATTTTTCATTCTCTTTTTATACTTTATTTTGAATTATTCTATTTTGAGTGTTTCATTTTTATTTTTCTAATAAGTTTTGACTATCTTGGTTAAATTTTTAGCGATCACTCTAGATATAATACACATTCTTAACTTTTTACGATCTACTTACGATTGCTGTTTTGCTACTTCAAGTGAAATTTCAAAACCTTCTTACTGCATTCTTTGTTGTAATTGTGTTAGTTTACATCTATTTACTTGAAAACCTCTTTATAGACAATGCTATCACATTGTTTCTTACTTGTATGTATGTTTCAAAGAACATAAAATGATATGAATGATCTACTATTTTGGTGTGTCCTGGTAGCCTAGTGGATAAATATGCCACCTGCATATAACACTCAGTGTTAACAGATCTACCTCTAAGCACTGTTCTAACGGCAGCCTACACATTTTAATATCTTATATTTCCTCTTTAATCCATTCAATCTAATTTTCTAGTCCCTGAAAACTTCCTCTTTGATCTATTGGTTGTTTAGAGGCATACAAACTTTCTGCAAATTTTCTGTCTTCAAATTCACTGACTTTATTCTGTTATTCTCATTCTGCTATTGATCTCATCCACGGAATGATTTAAGACAATTTTAATTTTGTATCTAAAATTATAAAATATAATGTATTCTATAGTTTACATATTTCTGGTTTTTTACATTTTCTATATGTATGCTGAGACTTTCTATCTTTCTATTTGTTTTAAGAGTGATTGACTTTACTTCTTGGCCCATGACCACAGTAGCTACTTTTGATTGCCATTTCCATTACAAATTGAGATCTTTCTGCTTTGTTTTTTGTTGTCGTCATTGTTGTTGAGGAGAAATTTTGTATTATAGCCCAGGCATTTTGAATTATTATATCATGAGATTATAGGTCTTGGATAGCTCTCAAACGAATCTAGGAGTTTATAAGCAACATTATGGGATTGATCTTTTCATTTCTCTACCCTCTGTAATCTCTCTGAACTTTTTAAAATCCAAGATCCCCCTCCCTATTTCTCTGTACTTTAGCCAGAAGGTCAGAGCTTTATATTCTGTTATGCTTCATAATTCCCATGACTGTTTCTGTATTAGGACCAAGCATCACTAAAACAGAATAAGAAATTAATAAACAGCAATAGAAATTACCCCACAGTCTTTGACTACAGTTCCTTTGTTGCAGTGAATTCTCCTCTTTTAGAGTGACTTCCTTAGAGTTAGTGCTGCTATCATCTTTGCCTTTAACCTGACATCTTGGTATTGTCTAAGGAATGAGGTGGAAAAGAAGAAAGAAGTTATTTCTCACACTTTTTGTGATATGTAAGAGTCTCATTTCCTAGTCTTAGACCTATAAGCAAGGAATTCTTCTGAAATATTTTCCATCTCTACTTGCTGTATACTTCTGGGTTTTGCCTGTGTTTTATTCAAGGCAGATGATTCTGGTGGGTAAGAAAGAGAAACTCATTGCAGTATCATATCTCTTTTCTTAATGTGACTGCTGTCATTTACTTTTCAGAGTTCTCAGATAGTTGCTTTGTACCATCTTCCCAGAATTTATGGCTGTGTGCAGTGAGACAGTGTCACAGGATAGAGCTTGCTTTCTCTATCAAGCCTGGAACCAACACTTCATGAAAAAGTTTACGATTTATAGTTAAATTTTGTCTGTTTTATAAGAAATTGTTGGATCTGATCAGTCATATGTCTATTTTTTGAGATCCTAGTGCTATTATCATTATGAACAATTATGTTGCTTTTAAACCTGTTATTCACTTTTTAGTCTGATATATCTTTGTTGTCTCTTCTGAAAGCATTTTCTGCATTCTTAAGTAGACTGACAACTTATTTATTGACATAGGAACAAATTTAGTGAAAAGTGAAGGGGGAGGAGGCTCATTTTTCCAAACAATGAGATGTGGGGAGTATAAGATCATATATTCTGAGGATGAGACTCAAGGTTTGTATTACGAAAGGCTGTTGGAGATTAATCAGAAGGGTCAAGAGTAACCAACAGTTTGTCTTCTGATATTATAATCTCCTTTAGTTCAAATTCATAAGGTTCCCTAAATTACTAAATTAAACAAGAATTAATCCATAAACATCAGCATACTTTCTTCTATACATAATGAATGTCTCATTTTACATCCAAAATTTTGAGCTTTTTCTTCATTCCTACCAGCCAAGTATCAAGACAATTTTTGCATCTACTTAGCCCAAGAATAAAATTTTGACCATATTTATAAGCAAAGCCTTAAATTTTTTAATCCCAAGGATATTTGCTTGCTTCAATTTTCTTGATATGGTTTACCTTATGATAACCAAAATATCAATCCTCCATGTTCATATTTTACCCCAGAAATCCTGCATACATATGCAAGATGGAAGCAGAAGTTCACAATCTTCTTTCTTACGGTAATCTTAATTTCCAAAAATAAACACACAAACACAGAAATAGCAAAATCATATCATAAAAAAAGAAACTGTGGTAGGCAGAATAACAGACCCCAAAGAGGTTTATGTCCTAATCCCTGAAACCTATAAATGTGTTATCTTACAGCACAAAAGAGATTTTGCAAGTGTGTTTAAATGAAAGATCCTGACATGGAGAAAGTATCTGGTATTATCCAGGTTAGTCCATTGTAATAATAATGTTCTTTTAAGTGAAAGAGGGAAGCAGAAAAGTCAGAGATGGAGAAATGATGATGGAAGCAGAGGTTGGAGCCATGTAGCCATGAGTCAAGGAACACAGGCAGCTTAAAGAAGATGAAAAGTTCAAATTATTTCCCCCTTACAACCTCTAGAAGAAATGTAGCCCTTGATTTTGGCCTCATAAAATCCATTTTAGACTTCTGTCCTCCAAAACCATAACATAATTCACTTGTTTTGTACTGATCCATTAAGTTTATGGTAATTTGTTACAGCATCAATAGGAAACTAATATTTCAAGTTTCAGGAGTGAAATCTTTATGAAGGAATTATAGTGATTTATGAAGCTGATCTACATGCACCACAATGAACTTGTCTCAACCAAAGGTTAATTTTTTTCCTGTATGGAAGAAATAAGAGATGAGAGAGCTGGAGATGACAGAGATAGAGGAGAGAGGAGAGGAGAGGAGAGATGAGAGGAAGGGAGGGGAAGGGAGGGGAGGGGAGGGGTGGGAAAGTTTAGGTGGTAAAAGAAAAAGAAAGGGAGGTAAGGAGAATCATTTTGTTACTACCCTATGGGTAGCTGTAACTTCAGGTCTGTTTTTGATTTTATCTGTTTATCAAATTTGAATCTAATTTTCTCTTCCATAATTTCTTCTTATGTTGCTTGGCCTCTCCTTCAGAAGTCAGATGAAACGGTTTTTATTCAAATCATATTATAAAACCCACCTAGACTATTTCATGATTTCCTAAAGAATCAAAGGTAAAGCCTTTCTATGAACCTACCTATGAAAGCAGTTTACTATGAAACAGGTCAAATTCACCTCAAAGTGACTCCAAATAAAAATAATTTTAAAAATTGAATCAAATATTTTGACTTTCCCTTCTTTAATGATATTTTAAAGTAAAGACAGGCTTCCAGATAAGAATAATAAAATGAGTCCAAACACGTAATATCTTCAGCTCTCAGATTTTTATTTAAATGATGGATGAAAGTAAAACTAAAGATGAACGTCCCTCAGCATTGGGAATGCCATCCGCATAGCAGAATGTCAGAGAATACAGTTCGCACGAAGTAGTAACAGACTACTTTCCTAAGAAGGAGCAGCTGCCTGGAAAGGAATCAGGAAAGACCTTAATAAAATCCTCCCAATTTCTCCTAACTCAGCACAGTGAGAGCAGAGGTGGGAAATACCAGGGTGGATTTGGAAACCCCTACCACCTGGAAGTTGATGATACATTGGCAGCCGTGGTGGCTGAGGTGATTGGGGGGTGAAGGAAGGGCAAGAGAAGGCTGTGGCGTCCTTCCTTGCTTATTCATGGAATCTGGTCTATGCTAAAGAGAAAGACACTTACTGAAAGAGATTTTTTTCAAACACAGAAGAAATACCAGAACCAAAGTATTCCGTCATCATCAGCTGAGTGACCAGTAAGTTCCCCAGGTTTGCTCTGTAAACTAAAACAAAAGTACAGTAAATACTATCTTTATTGATTTAATTTTTCATTCTCATTCAAAGATTTCAGGAAGGTGCTTATCTCATCCTTGGGATGATTATAACCTATATTTAACTATAGACCAATATGCAAAATTAAGCAAAAGGGGAATAATCATTCACTCTATTAAAAATATTGCACGTCAATGGGAAAAAAAAGGTTTTTAGTAAACCAGAGTTACGTGCTGCCAAGAACAGGAGAAAAGTATTATAGAATTTTTTGTGTTCAATTCCAAATGATTGAAGAGGACATTTTATCTTTGAAATAAATCTAAGCAGTCATGAATAGGGCTCAGGGGAGTTTGCATAAAGAATGCAAATACATATTGCCTAGTTGAGGGATTATACACAAGTCAAGTAAAGTATGTTAGATTAGCTTTTGTAAAAGTTACATTGGAAAAATCATAGACATCTATGAGAAATGTAAAAGTTCTGTGGAAAAGAGAAGAGGAAAATAGTAAAAGTTAACTTTGTCTAATAATGACAGCTGTTTGGTCTATCTGAACAGAGTTAAGTGTTACTGAGCAGCTTCTGCCTCTCAAATGACTCAACAATTCATCCTATAATAAAAGGAGCAGAAGGACAAAGGCGCTCCAACGGCTGACAACACTCAGGACAACCTGATGCGTGTCAGAGCCCTGACCATGGATGGTGAATGTCTTTGGTCTACACTTGATCAAGGGTCAGAAAGAGTTTAACCATCGATCACACACTCAATAAGGTAACAATACACTTATTGGGAAAAATAAATTGGGTTACAACCCCACTTTTCATTTATGGCTGAACTGCAACTGCGGGTTAGCTGTAAGTACAAGAGTTTGATAAAAATCAATGAAAATGGTCCATGAGGATCAACTGACTATACAGTACCTGAAATAAAAAATATTGCACATTGAAATTTTTAATTGTATGCTATAATCTTTTATATCAGTAAAGTATATTGTGTCTATACATTTTGTTTCCAGAGTCAGTTACCATCACATCAAGAATCATTATGATTACTTCCAAATATCAACTTGAATTTACTGAAAGAAATTAATTGTATATAAACACAGAAATACTTTTGAAAATATTTCCATTTGATATATTTAATAGACATGTTTGATTTGCTAATTGAAAACACTTATTAAAGTAGAAAATCACTAAAATTATGTTCTAAAAATACAATTTCAATTTTAAACAAATATTTATGAAAATTTGTCAATTTCAGTGCTATACAATAAGGTGATTTCTTTTAGTCTATGTGTACTTACAATAATTCCCCATTTATATTTCTTGCATATAGAACATCCGTTAATGCCAAACCTTGAGGACATCTGTGAAAGTCTTATAAGCAGGTAAGAGTCGGAGCTGAACTCTGGCTACATGGGCACAGAACCTGTATCCTTAAACAGTGCACTGGACTGCCTCTTCCATGTAGATATCAGAGAGCAGCCAAAAGGAGTGTTCATTGTACAGGAGGCATCAGGCAATATGTCCTACAGAGGTACAGGAGGAAGAGGTAATGGAGAGATCTGCTGCAAGAGTTATTATTGCTTTATCTTATAGCAACAATAACTAGTTAAAGATATAAAAATCTCAATTCAAAACCACAATGAACTATCACTTCATACCCATTGGGATGACTGAAAAAAAAAAGACAGATACTTATAACAGATGACAAGGATGGAAAAATTGGAATCTTCATATACAACTGGTGGAAATGGTGCCACTGTTGTGGAAAGACAGTGTGGTAGTTACTCAAATGGTTAAATATAATAAACATAGGATCCAGTCATTCCACTCTAGGTATCTACCAAGAGAAATAAAAGCATATCTATACAAAATCTTGCACATCAAATGTTCATGGAAGTATTATACATTATAGCTGCAAAGTAAAAACTTACATTGTTTTCAAAAAGAAAAATATTAAAATAGATGTAAATAAACATAATATGAAATGCACTTGTTCTATGTGAACTCTGTTTCAACTTTAATGAGGGATGTAAATGTCTTTGAAAAAGGGAGATATGTATTTGTATAAGCACAGTTCTCTGCTGTGAGGGAGTATGGCATGTTGGAAACTCAACACTACAATAAGATGAATTCTTCCCAAGCTATCTGAAAATTTTAAGTATATTATAAGCAGAAATTTCATCTCCCCTTTTTTGTACTTGCTAATAAAATTCTAAAATTTACTTGAAAAATTTAGCTGATGAGAATTGTCTTGAGATTTAAAATATTTAAGAGAAGAAATTTGCTCCATCACAAATATCACAGATTTTCAGCATTTGTACAAGTATCAAGAAACAAAATATTTTAATTGAACAGAGGAGTGCTAGAAAATAATTTAATATAAGATTAAACTTATATCTAATATGATTACTGAGAGAAAAGTTTGTTGAAAAAATTATAATAAGCTATCTGGTAAAAGATAAAATTCAACATTGTCTCACAACTAACATTGAAATAAATTATGGATAAGTTAATATTTAGCTTTCTAAAATATGTCATAAAAGAACAAAAATGAGAAAAATATAGATGATTCAGTTGAGAAAGAATATCATAGGAATAAAAGCTATAAAATAACCCCCAAATTAATATCTTGGTCTTAGTACATATAAAATATAAATTTTCTATACATCAAATTTTATTTTTATTTTCTCCATTACATTTTTTTTTCACATTTTCTATAATAAAACTATATTTTAAGTGGAAACTAATTAAAATAAAAACATAGTTTTAAGTCAAATGTATGACATAGAATTTTACAATTAAATAATAAATATTTAATCAACAAATATTTATGGAGCATTTCCTATGTGTCCTGAATTGCTCTGGGTTCTGGGGAGTTAAATAAATTTTCTGCCTTCTAGATATTTATATCCTAGTAACAGAACACACAAAACTCTGCTTCCAAAAAACGTTTATATTTTAGGGGCTCAAAGAAAGTAGCACTGACTGAACACATTTATTCTAATTCAACTAACTCAAAAGGAGTTTGCTACCTATGCAAACACTAGTTAAGTATGAACCACTTATAGGTAAGGCACACATTTATATGTGAGTGACCAGGTATCTGTTGCCACATGAAAGATACAGGCAGCTTGAGCTCAGACTCCTTCTCTTGCTTAAAACTCAGAGACTGTAGCCCTGCCTTTCCAAAGCTTTACATTTCAAGTGTCTGTATCTTTATAGAAGATTAATAGCACTTGGGCTACATGACTTGTGCGAATTCATTAGTAATCTCAGATCCACAAGCACATGCCTATTTACAGCCAATGAGGGGAAATACTTATTCTGTCAACTCTGTGTTGTATAAATAAATTCAGTCGTATTCACATTCTTTCATCCACATTATATTCTAAATTTCTGTAGGACAGGGACACTAGAGGTTACTCTGAAATTTCTACAGACACAAACCTAAACACATTAATTCTCAATAAAGAGTCTAATGCTTCAGGATGATTAACTGGGGTTCTCAGTACACAGTGGAGAACTGTGTACATGTCTGATTAACGATTTACCTGGGGTGCTGTATAAATATGTTCCTACAAACTTGTCTGCACATGCTTTGCGAGATATGCTGAAAATCATGTTTCCAGAATATTTATACAAAATAAAGCTTCTGCTGCCAAAAAAAGGCACTTTATTATTAGTTGAAAGAATGAATATTCTTGTATAGGCACCCAGGTCACCGGAGGGGCGCAGCATCACTACAACATGCTTGTCTCTCTCTTTTTTCTGCCATATTCAGGGAGAACATTGTCAGATCGAGTTTGTTTTTACATCAATACACACATTAAATCTTTGAAGAAACAGCCTTTAATAGTGCCATGTTTCTTCTTTTTCCCTTCTTGGGAAAACATTGTGGATACCCTGGCACATTCACCATTTTGCTTAATTCAGCACACACCCAATTATTAGATTTAAAAAGTTTCTGAAATCTACATAGAACTCAAAAGAAAACCATTATTTCAATTTGTAAAACCAATATTTTAAACCTTTTATGAGAATCAAAGCCCTCTGTGGAGGCTCGTTGTCAATGATTACAGTTATAGTAGATTTGACTGGAATCAATGATTAGTATTTTAAAAAGTCAGGTTACATGGTTTTTCCTAATGGTAGAGAATTACTGTCTTGAAACATATTAGTAACTCCCCAATGACTTAAAAAATCATGTTGTAAAATTAATATAATGGAGTTTTCCCTTATAAATTGGATATACCAATTTACTCAACTCAACCAGTATGTGTCAAGTATATTATGTACATGTCACCTTCCTCAACTGAGAAATACAAAGATATACTAAAAAATTATCAAAAACCAGTAACCTACTGCATAGTGACTTTCTTAAACTTAATGAGATTCTGTAAGGATCTGTAAGAGAGAATTGTGTGATGAGGGTTTGAAGGAGGGAAAGGTCTTATCACTCCTATAAAATTATGAAAATATTTATTAAAGTTGCATTTGAGATCGACATTGAGGTGTTGATGGGAATTTGACAAGTTAAAGTTGCAGGGCAGGCCAGGGCATGACACTGCCAGTGGAAGGAATGGGTAGATGTGGGGCAAACTGGCTGGAGCTTAAGTTGGAAACGTAAAGTGGGAAAGTTTCTTTAGGAAATTAATTCCATAGGCAAGAACTCAATCCAAGTAAAGGAAAAAAAATTGCTTACCACTACAGAGCTTAATAACAATATACTTTCAAAAAAGACCGCAGAAATAAGAACAGTAAATAAAATTGAGAGATTTGTGGAGGGAAAGGGAGTTACAGAGTTAAAGAAATAAAATAAGGAGAAAAATGATATTAGAGATACATACATGAGGCACTATAGGAAAATGTGTGAAATTTAATTATTAAAATAAAGATGAGTTATAAGGGTTAGTTCAAAGGGAAAATATAAAAACTTAATAAGGCAAATAAAAAAATTAATATATTGAACTAGATGACACCATATTTAATTAAATCAAAGGTATCATTGATATTAAGATATACTATTATTCATGACTCAGAAAAGGAAAAAATAGTGCTGCCAATTACATTATGACACAAAAGTGTCCTGATCCTTAGAATTTTTATATTTTGGAAGGAGCTTATTTAATATTAGACATGGCTTTTTATATCATGTGTGTTGGGCGCATACATCATTTGGTGCGTATAAAAAGGATACATTATTAAGATATATTAGTTAAGACATTCCTAGTTATTCATATTATGTCCAAGTCTTTTAAATCACTTTTCAACAAAGAATTGTTAATGTCTATATATTTTTTCCATTTTGTGCTCAGTAGCACAACATAATATAGCAGCACCTCATAGTAAATACTCTTGCTTGGTAACAAAATATAGCATATGGCGTGCCCTGATGGCTCAGGCGCTAAAATGGCAGCTGCAGCGTGGACCTTGTAAGGCCCAATGACCTAGGTTTGCAACTAGGGGATAGGGGGAACAACCAAAATAAACAAATAAAAGTTCCTTCCTTCCTTCCTTCCTCTCTTAAAAAAAAAAAAAGGAAAGAAAGTAAAGCATTGAATCATTCTACAATTGATGAATATTTGTTTCAAAGATAACCAGCGTGCAAATGATAGATGTATCAGAATAAAAACTTCAAAGACTGGATTTTTTAAGATGTATTCAAACTGTAAGGAAAAAATATCTCTGAAATTAGGTACATGCTGCTCCAGAAAAAAATATTGAATGTGGATATGTAAGACATACTGACTCAAATATCACTTCAAAATTAGATACTATAGTATATCATTTAGACATCTGGGGTCGAGAATCGGACTGCCAGAGTTCAGTTCTTGCAGCTACCATCTGTGCCCTCTCAGGCATCTATGCTACCTCTTGAGGGCAGGGGTGTTGAAACGTCCACAGAGTTGTGATAAGAATGAAATCTCATCACATGCTCAATAACTGTTAGGTCTCATTACCATAAAAAGTCATTCAAAGTTCATCTCGGACTTACATGAAGTAATAGAGACTAAACTTACTTTCTGTGCTGAAACTAGAATATTGAACCAAGTGCATAGAACATGTGTATCAAGATATTCAACACCAGAAAACAAACCACAGTGATACTCAAAAGAGTGGTAATAATGAGGTAAGCCCTACAACTACCCGCTTTTCTTCTTGAGTCATGTTCCTAGGCCATATTGTGAAAAAGGGTCCAGACTAGTAGTTTCCCTGAGTTGAGGAGATGGAGAGAAGTGGCCAAGAGTCCAGGTGACAGGGCACAGGGCTGAGTGCTGGGGGCAGGGGCTGCACAGAGCGGGCTCTGGTGATCTGCAGAATGTCCTCCAGTCCACAGCTGAGTGGTCAGCACATGCACTGAGGGGATATCTGAGAACCACTGAAAGCACTAGAGAAACTATTTCTGAGGTCCACAGAAGGCCATAAATTGTTCTTGCTCCCCCAAATCAGAAAATCTCAGAAATTCTCAGAATTCATTGACAATTGGAAAGAGTATATGAACGAATGCTTCAGTTGTAGGACATATTTAGTTCTAGACCAAGGCTGCTCTCCCCAGCCTAACAAAGTTCTGAAGCAAAATTCAAAATGTTTCCAACACGTTCAGTGTTCCCAGGTAACTGCTTTGGCAACATGTCTGATCAAATCTTTTGCCCATTTTTTCAGTTTCTAATTAGAAACTATTCAGTTTCTAATACTGAGTTTGAATTATTCATATATTCTTTTTCTGTTTTATTGAGATATAATTGACATTATCAGTTTAAGGTATGCATAATCATTGGATACATGATTGGATATATGTGAGTGTATATATATATGTATCATCGGATAAATGTATATATTACAAAAATGAATACCACAATGCACCTAGTTATTATCAACTCATATAATTACATTTTTCTTGTGATGAGAACTTTTAAGAAATGTTCTTTCAGCACCTCTCATGTATATAATACATTTATTCTTGATCCAATACCTTTTTTATATATGTGGCTTTCAAGTACTCTCTTAGTACATGGGTTGCATTTTTATTCTCTAAACAATGTCCTTCAAAGGGCAGAAATTCTTATTGTGATAATTCCAGTGTATCAATACACATACATGCATACAAACATACATGTACCCACACGTCTATTGGATCGCTATTTGCAATAGCAAAAGCCTGGACACAGTGTAAATGCCATCAGCAGTTTAGTGAATAAATACATTTTGGTATATTCTTGTACTCATACACTAGAATACCACTGAGCAATGAGCTATATGGATATATGAATAAATGATATATATGTTAAATAATTTAGATGAATATAAAATAATCATATTCATTAAAAAAGCCAGAAACACCCACTCCCCCAAAAGACTATATTTTGTATGATTCTATTTGCACATTACTTTAGAAAAAGTTGACTATATATAGTGAGTGACAAAAGCAGTTGAGGGTTTCCTGGAGAGGAGGAGATGGGACAGAACACAGTAATTACAAAAGGATAGGACACTTTTGGGGGTGGTGAATATGTTTATTATCTTGATTGTGGTGAATATTTCATAGGAATATATGTATTTTGATCCTTTTCCAGTTACACAGTACAAATAGGCACACATGTTAATTCTACCTCCATAAAAATCTGAAAAACAAGTTATTCTGGAATGCTCTGGTGGCTCACATGTTAAGTCTGAGACTATGGCATAGTCTCTATAAAGCCTGATGACCTAGGATGAAGAACTGGGACTGGAGGAAACAACAAAAATGAATAATTAATAAAATTAAATGCTTCTTCCTCTTCTGTCTTCCTTCCTACCTGCCTACTTGGCTTCACTCCTACCTGTTTCCTTCTTCTTTAAATAATAGTAATAAGTTATTCAGTCATCTACTCATAAAAACCAATTATAGGCATGCCCTGATGGAGTAGTGGTTAGGTCCACCATTTCCAGCTGAGTTCCGTTCACATACATCCCAAGGACCCGAGTTCACATCTGGGGCCTGGCGGCGAAAGAGTCAAAAGGAATAACTAAGTACAAAATGAAAAAAAAAATGGTTTTTCTCCTCTCTCTTCCTGCCTGCTTTCCTTCTCACCTTCATTCCTGCCTTTAAAAAAAAATAAAAAATAAAAATAAATAAAAAAATATATATGTATATAAAGGATTTCTCCGTGGCCATCTCACTTTATTATTTTCTTAGTAAGTTTATGAAGACACTTGACCAACTTTCTCATTTGTAAAAATCCAAAGGATACAGAATTTATGTAACCTCTTTTTTAAACAACTAAATAATTGCAAGTCATTCTAAGGGTGACAACAGCTGTACTAAGTCCTCAGTGCTGTGGGAGCCATCTCTGGGCCTGGATGCATTCTGAGTTTCCAAGACAGCACCCTGGGGAGAGCACTCCTGCTGAGACAAAAGTTTGCTGCTGAGTGAAGAGGAATCAGAAGCATGTTTTGGGAAGAAAGAAGAGGTGCAAATGAGATTTTCCCCTGACAATAAACTAAAATCTGCTTAGAGGAAAGGACACCAGATGTAGGAAACTCTTCAGATGTTTAAAGGCTTGGTCAAGTCACACTAGGAAAGAATAGACAAAATATTAACTGTTCTATTTGATCTATATGATCCAAAAAAACCCAAACATATAATTTAACCATCTGAATTTTAAAGGGAGTCATACCACCACTGGGAAAACAGAGGAAATATTTGGATAACTTTCCAAATGTTTTTCTTTAAACACACACACACACACACACACACACACACACACACACACACACACCAAACTTCCACTGACTTACCAATTTCTTACTGGATAATACCCAAACACACTTCTTGCATGACATACTGAACCTCCCTCATTTGCTCACTGCCTACTTTTCCACATGTATTTATGTCTCTCTTCATGCTCACTCTAGCACCATAAAGCAATGTTCCATTTTCAAATGTGTGGATGTATCCTACCTGGACTGGTGCAGAGCTGCTGACACTCTCCGCTGTCAGATCGCTCTGGGAACCTCCCTGTGGATGGAGCACCTGTGCCAGCTTTGAACCAATCCCGGAGCCACTCAGAAGACAGGCTCTGCCAACCCGCCTCACATCTCTGCCATTTTTCAAGCCTCAAAAGGAATGATGAGAGATCTGAAAGTTAAGTACCTGAAACCTGCAAAATTTTATGGGTTGATGGACAACACTGAAGTCCCCAAGAGAGAAAGAACATTGTGGGAGAGTTGGATTCATGCTGTTTAGCAGTGGTTTTCAAACAATTTTTAACAGTGGGTACCTTTTTTGTCACATGAAACATTACCTGGGATTCCAACATACGAAGTAAAACTTTATAAGAAAAACTTTAATTTATAATTTTACGTTGGTAAAAGCAATGAATAAGAACAAGGGAGTAGTTTTAGGAAGCACCAAATTTGAGTATCTAATACACTGGAGTCTATGTGCTTTTTTAATTAAAATTTTATTAAAATGTTTAAATGTGTTTTAAGAAAAGTCATTCATATATTTCAGACCCTGAAGCAGAGCCCTGAAGGGGGCTTGAAAATTACTGCCTTAAATCCAGAGGAGTAGGCCTTAGGCCGGACTCCATGGGCATTCAGGGAATTCAATGGTGTTGCTTGATTTAAGCCTTGGTGTTTCCAGTTCTGAATCTCATACTCTTTCCATTGCATCACTCTTCCCCAGGCTTTGTGAATTCGCCCTGAGGACTTGCAGACAGCCATTTCCACAGCCCTGAGTTTCTAATTAACAGAACTGAAAACACGCTGGTGGAGGTAGGGAGCAGAGGATTCCAACTCTGCTCACTTTTTTGGTGGGGCACCAGGTCCCATCCTGCACCCTGCAGGAAAACCCGTTCAGTGGGGTCCCCATTAGAGGGAACTGAATAGTTTAACAGCGAAAAAAAAAAGGAAAAGCATTTGACACTGTGAAAATACTTTGAGGAACGGCCAGCGAACAGTGCATTGTTCGCCTCCATAGACGCAGGCGGTTCTAAATGGAGTAAATGGTGAGTGAGCACACACATGGAGGCAACTGGAGACACTGCCAAATCACACAAGGGTAATAGGCATCTCAACGCAGTGACCAGAGCTGTGTAAAGCTAATACATGCAGGCGCTGCGGGCTTCAGCCTAACAAGGCAAGGAACTTGCATGGTATATTAAATTCTCTGAATTTTACAGCTAACATCTGGCCTCAAGGACAGCTGTGGTCAGGTTTAGTGAAAGACTTCAGTGGAAAAATGGTAAAGTCAAAACATTTGAGCCTCTCCATTTGCACTAAAGCAATTTGTTAATCAGTTGATCAGCATTGGGGCTTAAGATTTACTTATTTTACTTAAATTGAGGCAAGAATAACCTTTTTAGACAGAGTTAAACATCATCCTTTGGACTCAGGGGATGTATTTCTGTAATTATCTCTTTTCTATTTGAGAAACATCTATTTTTATTGTAAAAAAAAAAATATACCTGGATGTTTCAATATCCCTTGAATTTTACTGTTCTTGGCTGCGCTAGGCAGCTTATAATGAACAAATAGTAGATCAGGAGGGTGTAAAATGATCACTTCTAACCCAATCACCTTGAATGCCTGAGATTGTGAATAAAAAGATATTTAGCATAAATAACAACTCATAATCATAATCACGGACACAAAATGACGAGATTTTGTATTCAGCGCAGAAAAGTTGCATTTCCAAACTGTTGAGTTCATTTAGCAGTCTGTTTCTAATCTGTCAGAAAACACAACATGAATTTAATGTGACCCTGAAGGCTAGAAGGAAAGCAGGGCATGCCCTCTGATCCTCCATTTGAAGCTTGTTGAATTAGTCCTACCACGTTTGAAATGAATCAAGATGGCTAACATCTGCCTCTCTTTATTAGAAAATTTCCCTTTTTATTATAAATAAACACTTTGTCTGGGTATGATTGTGAATTCCATTAGTCTCTGGACTTGTGTTTCCTGAGCTAACTTAAGCACTGAGCCAAGAGCACAGGCTACCTCCTAAATCTCTCTAGAATTCATCAAAAGGAGACAGCGCAACAAGTAATTCATACATTGCAGACTTTTGCCTCATCCTCTGTAGCAGCTGATTTAGCTACACTGAAAAGTCTTAGAACACTCTCGTCAGCACCTCACTAAAGAATAGAACACAAAAGAGGCTCATCAGACATGGGTTTCCCTTTCAGCCTTCTCAGTGTGGGCATTCATATGGGGGATAAGGTTAGACTCAGATGAGTATTGTTGTTTAAGGGGCTGAGAAAAGCTACCTTAATAAATATAAAAACAGGAGGGGAGGGAGCTGTATTAGAAATAGGACCTTTAACAAGAGTTTGAGCCCCTGCTTGACATCCAACCATCTCCCCCAACACCATCCTCCTCCTCTTTCAGCCTCATGAATGTGCAGTATGTGGCTTTATTATAACTTTAAATCTGCTGTTGTTTACACCTTACTTAATGCTAAAGGCATAATAATGAAGTGGTTTTATGAATTCAGGAAAATAATTTCTCGCAAAAGGCAGGAAAAAATGAAAAGTCTATGTTGGGAACGAGGCCATTTTTTACTGAAAAGACTACTTTCTCACACTAGTCTTACCCTCCCACTTAGGTGACTGACTGGATTTGAACGATAAATTAGTACAGTATGACTTTGGTTGGACATGCTGTTTAACTCCTTTAGGATATTTCTCTTGCTGAAAACCAGTAGAAAATTGACATTTGAATAAAAATTTTCATAATGTCCCTCACATATGTTGTCTATTAGTGTCCCCAGGTAACACTATGATGGAGATATCATCAACCCATTTAACCCAGGAGGAAAATTAAGGTCAGATATTTACACTTGCTAAGATGTAGAATGGGACTAACATCCAGGCTTCCTCTTTCTCAGTCCTGTGCTCATTTCAAAGCACTAAATCCACGGCATGAAAAACAAAAGAAAAAACAAACAAAAAATCTGCAAACTGTTAATATCTTCTGTTTTACAAGGCTTGACTGAAAGGAAGATAATCTGTTTTGGTACATATCAGACTAGTATCTAGAGCAACCACTGAAAACAAACAAAAAGTTAGGTGAAGTACTTTTTAAAAAAAATCTTGTTGAAATAATTAATTGTTGTGATATAAATTATTTGAAGAAAAGAATTCTCGTCAATGCACGTACCGTATCCCAGCACATGGGATAGTAACTCACTTGCTACAGGCAGTACACAGACTTAGAAAGTAATGAATGTTTAAGACAAAATCTAAGTGAATGCTAGAAACTAGAGGGGTAAGCATAGCATTTCATTCAGTAGTTTTATCTTGAGACGGTTTTTAGAACTTGACCATTTAAGCTGTTAGGATCCTATGGGGTGTAGAGACCAGAAAATAAAATGCAGGTCCCTTCCAAGTAAAAGTGTCTAAGGGAAGACCTTCTGCATAAAGTGGGGACAGTGTGAGAACTAGAAAGAAACAATTCCCTCATCTTTCTACTAGAAAATGGCAAAACAAGAAAAGAAAATTGCTTGTCTCAGATCGACACTGATGGAGAAAAGACAGAAATTTATTTACAAGTCAGCTCTTGTGGATTGCTGACCCAATTTCATCACATCGGCATGGCCAGAACCACTTAAAATGGAATTTAGCTTTATATAATCTTAGATTGGGTATCACCTGCCAGAGAGAAGAAACACTCCTCTTCAAAACTCTCTGCCTTCATTCACCTCAGCTCTTACAAGATTCCACACATTACAGTTGCATAGGAAAATCAGAAACTCCTACTTTTAAAATGGTTAAGCAGATGACAAAATAAGTATCTTTGAATGAGGAACCACAGAGTTGAGCACTCTTTGTGAAGACTTCAGACACAGAAACAAAGATGTTGGTAATGTGATCAGAAGTAATAAATTTGCAAATATGGACAGAGAATAAAATATTGTAAAGAAAAACCAAGCAGATTTGAAAGAGCATGTAAAGTGAGACAATTTGGTACTAATGCGTCTAATGGGAGTAGACAACCATCCCTTTGAAAACAGGTCAGACAAATAGAAGATTAAGTGGTAAACCGGACAATTAAGCTGAAAGCGTTATCTAGAATCTAACACAGAACGTGAAAAAGAATAGTAATTAAAAAGAGTTAAAAGAGGATACAATGAAAGGCTCTAACTTATTCTTGATTGGAGCTCTAGAAGTAGAAAACAAAAGGAAAGTCAATGTGTGAAGAGAAAGTTATGAGAAATTTTCAGATCAAGAAATTCAAGGTTTTAAATGATTGAAAAAAGATAAACAAAATGTTATGCATAATAAGACACATCATATTAACACTGAATAAGATGACTGCTAAAGCAGAGATTTTAAAGGAAGCCAGAGATTACAGACACTCTACATTCAAGAATATGTTAGACTGGCAACAGATTTCTCAGATGTCACAGTATAAACCAGAAGACAGAGGACTATTTCATTGTATTGAGACAAAAATGGACAAATAAACTAAAACCCAGAAACTATTCAACCTAAGGGTCTATGACCATGAAACACTTTTTATTTTCCAAGGAGACTGAACATTTTTAGAGAAACAAGAACCGAAAGGTTTGCTACCCATCAGACTCACTACAGAAAATTCTAAATGATGCCCATCAGACCAAAGGAAAGTAATTTTCAGGTGAAGATTTGGAATGCTATGAAAAACAAAGAAAATAGTACATATTTGGGTAACATTTAGTGACTAATACCTGAATAACCACAAATAATTATAAACCCACAGGTAAAAAAAAAAAAACAAAACATATACCCCAACAATAATTTACAATTTGGTAGGAGATAAATGGAGTTAGGGTGTTCTAAAATTCATATATTTCTGGTAAGAGGGTAAAGATATTCATGAAATTTAATGTTGGTAATTATATACGTTACAATTTACTAGGCAAATATTAAAATATTAGAAACTACATGTACAATACCAAACTGGAGAAAGAAAAATATTAAAAAGCAGTCTCTCCAAAGTCCAAACAAAAGGAAAAAGAAGCACATACCTGTTGAGACAAACAGAAAACAAAAAATAAGATAAGATATATAAATCCAAATATACATTAGCATTATAGCAAATGTAAATGAAAAAAATATTCAATTCCAATACTAGAGTTTCCAGGTTAAGTTTTTTTAAATATAATTCCAATAGATTGTGTTTACTACAAGAAAATTCCTTGTAATAAGGACACAAAAGACTAAAAGTAAAAGGATGGAAAGTATGTATCGTGAGATATTAACAAAAACAATAAAAGCCATTGTGGTTATCTTAATCATATGCAAAATACATTTTAAGGCAAATCGATTCCCTAAACATGGATTAACTTCAAATTATAAATGATTAAATTTACCAGTAAGATAAAACAAATACAAATGCATATGCACCAAATGTTACAGTCCTTCACGAGAAGTCACAGAACTCCAGTGTTTTTCTTCATAGAGTACAGGAGACACCTAGTGAAGAAAATATTCACCCCTAGAACTCTGAGTGAACTCTGCCATAAACTCTGCCATATACTCTGCCAGTGAGGAGAGTGCACTCACTGGGGAAACAGAAATCAAGGCATGATATGCTCAAGTGGTGTAGAGGCAACAAAACTTAAAAAGGAAGAGGAACATCTGGAAGACAGGACTTCTTATCAGTTACAGGAATGAAAAGAAAAGATATCTTAGGAGAGAAAGTAAGACTGACTAACCAGAGAAGCCATGTTTTAGGAATCCATCTATCTCTGAGGTAACAGAGAACACTGAGTGAACGAGCCTGTAAGTAATACACAGGTATTACCAGTAATTGTATATTGGGGAAACTGCTCCTCACTCAAAGATACAATTTTCTTTTAAAGAAACAAAAAGCATCTTAAAAGCTATTCAAAGAAAAAGCTGCAAAGAGTAGTAACCATCTGAATCTGAATCACTAGTTATCTTAATGCAGAAAACACAAAGCAAGCAAAAATATATGAAATATGGAATGGCAAACAAAAAGTATCCATCAAAACAAAGTAAAAAATATAGTGGCCTTTTTTTTACCAAGTTTGTGAAAATAATTTTAATTAGATAAAAATAAGCCACTTTATTTTTATTTTGTTTCTGTGATCATGTTTTCTTTGCCATTCCTTGTTTTGTGTATTTTTGCTTACTGTCATTTTTTTTTTTTTTCTTCATTAGGATAGAAATTCAGAGTCAGATGCTTACTTCCTCTTTGCAGCTTTTTCTTTAAGTATCTTTTAAGATGCTTTTTGTTTCTTTAAAAGAAAAATGCATCTTTGAATGAGGAGAATTTTTCCCAACATGTAATTATGGGGAATACGTATGAGTGGTTTATAGGTAAAAAGGAAAACTTCTTAAGATGTTTTTATAGAGGGAGTGTATCTGGCAAAGCTTTCATGCACAGCACACAAAAATACAAACCTCTCCAACAAAGAGCATACATACAAAACCTCAAATAAAATATCATAAGCAGAATCCAAGTAGCCTAGTAAATAATACATTATGGCTAAATAATGATTATTCAAGGAATGCAAAGATGGGTCAATATTGAGAATTTATTAATATAATCGAGAATAGCATATCTAAGAAGAAAAATATATATGAGCAATCCATAGAGATTTAATAGAATTTGACAAACTTCAATTTCATTTTGATAAAAAAATCTAATTTTTCTACATATTAATAATACCTACATATGGGCAAGCATTTCTACTTCTAGGTATATACCCTAGAGAAATTCATAATCTTATGCCCCAAGAGATGTATTCAAGAATTTATAGGTGTGCTTTAGTGACTCAGGTGTTAAGTCATGTCTGGAATGCTGTCCATATATTACCCAAGGACCCAGATTCATGGCCTGGGGTGAGGAGAGCAACTCAAAAATGACCAACTAAATAAATAAAATGCTTCTTCCTCCTCTTTCTTCCATCCTGGCTGCTGCCAGACTGCTTTCATTCCTGCCTACCTTCCTTTTTTTAAAAAAAGGATATACTTTATATTTATAAATGCATCATTATGTGTAAATAAACATATACATGGTCCCTCTCTCTTTTTCATATATATATATATATATATATATACACACATATATGCATATATATAAAACCTTATACTTATATATAACTTATATGGCTCAATCATTTGTGATATATTTGTGTAATTGAATACTGTAGAGTAGTAAAATGAAAGAATGAAGCAGTAAAAAGAAAGCAGTAAAAATGAAAGAACCATAGCTCTGTATATCAATGCAGAAGAGCCAGAAATCATGATAAGCAAAATTATCAAGGCAGAGATAGTACACGTGCTGTTATTCAACTTGTATTAATTTTAGACAGAGGACAGACCAAATAACATTATTTAGAAAACATTCCAAAGTCAGAAAACCCTAAAGTGATGCAGTGATGATCACAAATGTCGGGATAGTGCTGGGGCGACAAAGGCAAAACACAGGGACTTTCTAGCATATCTTAGAACATGGCTAGTCTAGTTCCCTGGGTGTTGAGTTTTAAGCATTTGCTGTTATTATTATTTTCAGAAAACTATCTAAATATACAACATATACATAGACACGCACATGTACATCGACATGCACAGAAAAGCATCCAGTTCCATGAATAAAGCTGAAATTTCCACTGCACCAGCTGGGAACCTCCCCTATGACCGAATTATTAGCTATCCTGATGGTAAAGGAAAATTGTAAACACAAAATTAAGAAAGGCAAGTTGCTAACTCCCTCTCAAAAGTAGCTCTGTTCCTACTTCCAACACCATCAATAAATTTTGCCTCTTTTTCAACTTGATATAAATGGAATTACATCATATATACTTTTTCCCTGGGGATGGGGCAGGGTGCCTGGCTGCTTGACCTCAGTGTTTTGTTTGTGAAATTGCCCCACGGTGCCACATGCCAACCAGCTTGTCCATTCTCTCTTATTTCTTTAAATCACTCTCATACATATTTGTATATACTTTTCTGTACATATGCTTTATTTCACAATAAAATGAATGAAAATAAAGCTTCGAAAGACCAGATTCAGTAGTTAGGTAGTTGCTGTTACTCTGCAATTCCCTTAAAGTTATAAATCCTAACTATCCAAATATTTTAGACATTAAATATTTCCAGAGTGGCTGGAATGAAGGTCATTTCTCAAACACCGCAGGCTTTCTACTTTTACTGCCAAGTTCAGACACCAGACATGAGGATAACAAATATGGACTCTGCCAAGTAAGTTCACTGACAGTGCTTACAAGACTGAGATCCAAACAGTGAAAACAAAGATTCCCCCAGCAGATATGCTCCCCTCAAAATCATGCACCAGGTATGTTGTCTCAGGCTCATGTCTCTTACCATCATCTCCTTGCCCTTTTGATCTATAAGTCCCACCCTTGCACCCTACTTAATTCAGTAAATTCAGATATCTCCATGTTGATAAAAAGGAGTCTGATGAAATAATTCACTGAAAAATGTAAAAAAGGGGGGATTTTTCCACATCTCTGGAGGCTATCTACATTGTAAGAGGGCAGTGGTAAGGGCAAATTTATCACAAAGAATCAGTCATGGCGATATAACATTGGGATGACGCGGATGAACCTTTACATTACATCAGGCAGACATTACTTGTGTGCTTGTAAGTCAGTCGACCCCTCAACTGTGCACTGAAGGGTTTTGTCTATTCTAAGCAAGAGGACTTCTGATAGCAGGAGGAAGGCTCTAGCTTTGTCCCTTTGACCTCCAAACCAGAAAGCACAATTCAAAGAGGAATGCTAATCTTCACAGCAGAAAAATCTTTCTTAGCTGTCATCATTGCTAAAATCAAGAAGTCAACCCCGATAGAGGCCATGATGGGAAAACACCAAGGCACTGCCCACTCTTCCAACCGGGCTGAACAGCGTCTGGAAATGCCTGCATCTATGGTTCTGTCTGAGGGTGGAGATTTATTGGTCCAGTGGGAAACAGGCTTGGGAACAGCTGCCTGAAATCAGACCTGGCCTGCTTCCAACTGTATCTGAAGTTGTTTCCCTGAGGATGCTGCTTTCACTGCATTCTTCTCTGGAGACGGTGTTCATCCTTCCACCCTTCCATCTGTAATTTCTGATTTGCCTCAGAGTTTTAGTTTATGCTTGTTGTCGTGTAATCTCTTTTGGCTTTAGATTTATCTTGGATTTTTCATTTTCTAAGAAGTTACCAGTAGTTATATTAAGGTATGTGTACATTAAGGTATGTACATTAAGATACGGTTGGATCCATTCTTAACTTTGTATTCCAAATCCTGCCATGGTCTCATCTAAGAGTAGGGGTGGTACTTGGTCAGTCAGCAGAGCTCTTGCTTTATTGTCTCACTAGATCTGAAATACAGGCAGTGGTAATCCACTCTCTTGCCTCAAGTCTTCCCACATGAAATACTTTCATTAAAACCTGTGGCAAAGGACTCAGCTACCCTCTCAATTTCATATTTGTTTCTCCCCAGCTGACTTCCATGTGCATGTCTTCAGTGACACAACCATTTTGTGTTCATAGCTTCATGCCAACTGATATTTGAATGACTGAATGTTAGTAGGGAAATTCTACAACTCGGAACATTAGAGCAATGACTTTCCTGGATTTCTAATAAATATTTCTCAACAACACATTTGCTAGCTATTAATTAGCTCACTCTTCACGTAAGTAATAATTTCAAACACTCACTTTTACCAAGTCCACTATCCTCTACACCTTCTCCTCTAAAAGATGACTTTGTGTCCTACATCATTTTCTTGAGGATAATCTCAGTCTTCAGACAGCACATTTTCTCTTCCACCTTATTCTTCCTTTTACTAACAATCTATTCACCTGAGCTTGTAATTTTGCTCTATCCTCTAAGGGTCTGTCTCCATCATTTCTCACTGTAATCTTTTTGTCTCGACCTATCCGCTCTACTATTCCATCTCTTTGGTTTATAAACCTGTCCAAGTCACACTCATCCAGACAAATAAAAACTCTAAAATGTAAACCATCCCTTCACATTATCCTTTTATACTTGACTTGTTACTGTGCTTCTCTTGTGAGTCAAGGATATATAAAAATAAAATATATTTGCTCTCTAAAGTTTTTCACTGCCCATTTTTATCTCAAATCACCATAATGTAACTTCTATCTCACTGCACTCCTGAAACTTCTCCAGAAAAAAATCATACTCTCTTTCTTGGTTTTCAGTTTCACTGAAAAATGATTTTGGCTATTATTGTCTCCTTGATCTTCTCCATAACTTTATACATTTTATTAGTACATTTATTTGGCTTATTATCACCTGATTTTTTCTATCCTTACAAGCCCACTCCTTTTTTTTTTTCCATCTTCATTCCCATCTGATATATCCTTTCCAAATGTGAGCATTTCTTCTGAGTCTCCTTCCTGAGAACATTGATGTTTTAAGGATTCCCAACTAGACTCACAATGGCCCTCACTTAACTACTGTCCCAGAAAAATCCACCGACATTCATGTTTCATCAACCACTATGAAACAGTGACCCTCACAATGTCTCACCTTGACTTTTCAAGAAATGTGTATACTTAATTGTCATATAGATATCTCAAATGTTATGGGTTCCCACATTCCTCATTATTTTCTTCTAAGACATATTCTACCTTGGATTTTTTTTACTCGACCAAGCAATCATCACTTAGACCAGAAACCTGAGATTCATCTCAGATTCTCTCCTTTCACAGTTCGCTGTCCAATGAATCATCAAAATTGCCCACTTTTATCTTAAATATTTAACAAAGTGCTTCTCACCTTTTATATCTATTATTCTCTGGCCATCACTCCCTTTTCTCCCTGCTTCTCTTCTTACACTCCCTTCACTCCATGCTGCTACCAGACTAATAAGAACACACCACTCAATTACTTCACCTATCACTGCGAAAGGTTCACAAGCCTGTTGTGGGCTTCCTGTGGCCTCCAGGGCCAACTCCAGTCTCCTGTAATGTGGACACAGCTTTCTGTGAGAGGCAGACCAAGGTTAGGTCTTTTCCTGCCTGAGTCAGCCCAATGCCTCTCTGGGGAGAAGTCCAGGAGAAGCACACAGAAGCGCTTTCTCTTCCCTGCTGACATGAAATTTGAACATGCATGAACCAGCAGCAAGGTGATGTAATCCCATCCAATTTTCACAGATAATATCCAGGGTGGAAATGTTTCCAAACCACAGCTGAAAGACACATGTGGTTTTATTTGGCATGAAATTCAGCAAGTAATTAATACTCAGCTCTATCATGCTCCTGGAAGCAGGGCCATTCTTGGAGCTTTGGAGAATGAGACCCTCATGCTAGTCTCAATAGTGACTCCCTCTGTCCCATTAGAGAAGACGAAAGCTTTTCATACCCATCACAGGGGAATCACAGTTGCCTGCCTGTTGGGGTGCATGGAAGAGTATTGAAGATTCTGGATGATTACACAGAGTCTACCCTGGATCAAGGTTGTTTCAGAGGCTGCTCAGTGGGACTACATGTATTTTGACATGTATAATGCATGTTTTTATTCTCAAACATGAGAGAAAAATAAAGATGTGCATTATATATGGTTAGTACTAATATATATATATACATATAGAAATGTTTTGATTCTTTTATTAATGCTTGTGAGTTAAAAGTGTAACTCTAGAAATCAGTAATGATATTGGTATGCAAAATAATACCCTGGAATATGATAATTCATTTTGTTGAATTTGAACCCTTTCCTTTGCTCCTTCTCTTACTGGAAATATTCATTTCATACTTGATGCTACCTTTAATCTATCTCTGATTCTACTTGATAATAGAAATGTAGTTTTCATAATCTTTTGGTTGTCATCATATTTGAGGGGTCTCTTTGAGAAACAAAAGTAAACTATGGAATTTCTCTTCATGAAGAATATTGCGCATCCATTTTAAATTTTGTCAAAAATTCAGGGAGTTCATGGACCAGTGTGTGCCCTTATAACAAAGCACATCTATGGCCTTCATAGGTCCTAATATACTTTTCAAATGACAAGATGGTAGGCTTCAAGTACTGTCCTGAACAGTTTTCATATATCACGTCCTCCCTCCTCTCCTTCCAACTTATCTTTTGTGATTTTTTCCCTCCAATACCATATTTTTCCCCTAAACTAAATCTGCCCACTTCTGTCTTCAGGGATATCCTGAAGTGAATTGGACTCTATGGATTTGGCATGATGCATGCCCAGCAGGATAGGCTTTGCATCCTCTTAATCAAGACACAAAAAATATGGTCCACCATCACTTACTTCCTCAGCAAACTCACACAAAATATACAGCCAACTAAAATTCTAAGGCTACTTTTTGACATACTGATACAGACACTGATCTCTATCAAACTCTGCTTGTTGGATCTGTGGGCACCATATGGAAAGACTCAGTTGACTGTAGCGCAAGGGTGCAAAATAAGAAAGGCCAGTACCTGGAATCAGAGTGCCCCCTGGGAACTAAGAACGTATTGTGTTGGAACCTGCTAACAGTGCAAAAGGAAATCCTGTCTCCAGGTGGTTTCCTTTGGTAGAGTATCCATGAGTATAGAGAGGTAGCAGATGCAGAGTCTGTGATACAATCTCAGGCAACCAATGGAACAAAACAATGGAAAGCACATTCACTCATTTCGTTTGAACCCATTTTCACAGTACTAATACCAGTTCTAGGCTCTGTGTTAGGTGCCTGGAAAACAGTGGTGAAAAATACAGATAATGGTCCCATCTTCATGGAACCTCCTGTCTAGGGGGTTCAACTAATACACTTTGAGGACAACTAACACATTTGGAGGGGAGGGAGCCAGGCAATGCTTCCTAAGGGCACTGACATTGATGGTTATGCGAAGAGGGCAAGTAGGTGCTAGCCAGGTGATGTGTAGCTCGATAGTCTCTGGAATGGATGGGAAATCATGTGGAGAGGGTCCGAGGAAGAGTAGAGACCTGAGGGCAGTGGAGGAAGTAGGCTCTAGGAGAAAGCGTGAGTAGAAAGGGCACAAAAGGATTCAAAACCATTTTAAGAACCTGGGACTTTAATCTGAGGGTTTTAAAGCATGATCAAAGCAGATGTGAGTTCCAGAGTAGTAGAAGTCTGAGGTGTCTGTCAGTTTCTCACAGGAACACCCCACTGAGCCATCCAGGGGACCGTCTTCATTCCCTATGGTTATGGGAACGTAGAGAACCATCAAGTTCAAGTCCCATCAGAGGGTCAGTTGGCAACACAAGAGCTAAGACCAGTGCACATAGAGCACCTGTTTCTTAAACATCTACTTGCTCATCTCTCATCTACACATGTGCCCCTGGGAACTAGTCCATTGAGTATCCTTTACTTTTCCTATCTGCCCTACATAGGGGAGGGGCAGTGGTGAGACCCAGAACTGACTGAAGGACCAAGGAATGACCCAGGAAGAAGTGAATTATTTGCTTTTTGCCAAATCTCACCCATGCCTATGCAATGTTGGGGTTTCTGATGTGGTTTCTGAAAGCCACTCAGAGAGCCTGAAACTGGAATTCAGAGTAAATATTAGGGTTCCAGGGTTCAAAGCAATTGGGCTCTCCAGCCCCGCCTGCAGCAACTCGCCTCTTGCCTCCTACCTCCTCCCAGGCCCTGGCCCTGGCCCTAGCTCTGGTTCTAGTTCTGGTTCCCACCCGGGTGCTGGTCCTGCTCCTGGCCCCAGTCACTTGGCCCAGGCACTGGCCTTGGCCCTGGCCCTGACCGGTGAGAGGCTGCCTGAGTGCACAGGAGCAGTGTGGAGTCTCTGAGTTCCGGATTATGCTCCCAGGAAAAGGACTGAATTGTTGAAAAAGTGGAGAGTTCCCGCAGGAGCAGGAGGAACAGGTGGGTCTTGTCTCTTAAAAAATCTTCTTGTTAAAAAACAAGCTTTTTGACATCTACTTAAGGGTGACCAGACTTGATGTGCCAGAGAGAAGAGCCATTTCCACTAGTTTTGTTTGAGTCCTAGGAATGTATTCTGTGGCCTGCTCTTTCCCTGTCTGACCCCATCCTCGCTGCGACCAAACTAGCAAGGAGTCCCTTTCTCCTGGAAATAACCCAGGCCAGCCATCCTGAACAAACTTGTTGAAAATAGTATCTGTTCCTGCCCCTGAGAACTGAAGGGTGCTTTGCCCGTAGGCTGGCCTCCCTGGTTACAATAGGTTGCCAGTGTGACCTTCTGCTGACCCTTACCCCTTGGGGCAAAATCCAAGTGAAGCAGCTGCCTGTTAATTCTCAGTAGTAATAGGACCCCTTCTAAAAGCTTATCAAAGTGCCAGGCACTGAATGTGAGCTCTGGAAATTACTTTGACTGAAAGATCCCCTGTGCCTGGCCCTGCATTCAGTTTTCAAGACCTCTGAAGCCACTGGCTGTTTTACTGAGCTCTCTCTCTATTTTTGCAACCAGCTCGTAAGTCCTGGATGATACTCATTAAGTGGGTTTCCGAGGACTTGTGTGCGGCCTATTGATGAGCCCCACTGGAAAACCCAGCCTTTTCTAGGGAAGAGTCCTGCCCTGCAATGTGTGGGTGAGGGCTGGAGAGCATCTGGGATTAGCTCTGCCGGAATTCAGGGGAGCATTTGTCCTGGTGTTAAAATCACTAGCGTAATGTAGTCTGAGGATGGGAATAAAACCCCAGGGTTGCTCTCTGTTCCTCAAGGACAAGGTTAACAAGAACAGGCCTTAAAGTCTGCATTGAGTCCACTAACTCCTGAGCATTTCATACCACAAAACCACTTATTTAGGCAGCCCACCTCCCTTTGCTTAGAGAATTTACTTTTCTTATCTCATATATCAAAGCAATTTGCAAATTCTTACAGATTCAGTCACTAGTAAATATTCATGGAATGCTAACAGTTAGAGATAGAATCATGAAAATGATAGCTTCCATGTCTTTAAGTAGCCTGATTCTAAGAGAAGAGAAATACACTCTCAAGATTGGGAAGGCTCATAATATTGGGATTGGGATTGGGAACTGGGCCTCCTGGGTGTCTTCTTGAGCAGAGCCCAGAAAGGAAACTCTTGATCACTCATTGTGAGCTAAAGGCTTTGTTGCTTTTCTAGTGTCAGCTCATCAAGAGTCAAAGACCCATCTCTGTCCCTCTTTGCAATGTCTTCAAGAGTCTTCAAACTTCCGTCTGAGATGTGACCCTCAGAGGAATGTACCACCAAAATCATTCTACTCCTATGCCTTTTGTCCCTCATCCTATACTGGTGAGGCTGATGGTTTAGGTCCAACGTCAGCAACTTGTGTTTAAGCTTTTATATTTGATGTAACAAAACGTTATATCATCTTTTTATATTTGTTCCTAGATTTCATTCTAGATCAGAAGCTGACTGATGAAAGCCTATGGGCGAAGCATAGCCCACCACCTGTTTTAGTACTGCCTATCATATAATGATTGTGTTTTTACATTTGTAAATCATTAAAAAAAGTCAAAAAAAATATTTTAATGACACAAGAAAATTATATGAATCTACATAATATCCTCAGTTTTATTTCTTGACCTACAAAGTCTAAAATATTTACTCTGGGGCCATTTATAGGAAAAGTTTGCCAAATCTTAATCTAAATTTTAATTCTGCTGTTCAACAAGGCCTCAGTATAATAGGATTGATTATTTTTTATAAAATCTAGAAATGCATGAGAAAAAGGGCAAGCTTAAAGATACCACAGGGTTTTTCCATGGATACTAGAGCCATCCTCCAGTTACTATCAATCAAATAATCAATCTTGTTTATAAATATTCTTGTATTCAAGAATATCAAGTGAGCCATGTCAATTACCTGGTTTACATTCAAATATACCAAATGTACAAATACATCTCACTGTTGTTCTTATTTAGGAGTTGATTAAATAAAGATTCAAATCAAGCTGACATAACTTATTGTTAAGTGCTAGTACCCTTTCCTAATCTATAAACTTCCACTAGGACTTAGTGGCCTACACTCTGGCCTGAGCTTGAGAGCCCCATCTGTACTATTTGCCACTATAACAGGTGAGCACCACAATCTCAGTGGATTAATACAGTAAAATGTTATATCATTCTAAAAGCAGTTTATAATTCTTACAGCTATATCGAGGTCTAGGGATTTCATTACTCAGGGCTCTGTTATCTCTTAAGGTTTCAAAGAGAAGGTAGAGAAGACAGAGAAGGTAAACCTGTCTTATTACCTTCACTTTTACTCAAATGGAATTGCTGTTCCAGCCTCTTCCCAGCCACACTCTAAGCCTGGGAAGGAGATAATAAATATTTGGTAGGCAGCTAGCCATCTCTATCCTGACAGCTCCTTTTGAAAATGGTAACTATATTTGCAAATATTGATACCTAATTTTTCTCTCATTATTCCTTCATGGGCACTGACAACAGGCATTAGTACTGAGGACAACACATAAGAGCTATTTTGAAAAAAAAAAACCAAGAAGAAGATGTTCTATTAGAATCATTCTACCCATTAAGAGATTCCTATTTTGGCTTAAAAAATTTGTTCTGCCCATTTAGGTCTTGAGATCATTCTCTTTAATTGAGATCAATTTAGCAAAGATATTTGGTTGCCAGTGATAGAAATCCAACTTAAATTAGCACAAACAAACAAAAAAGAAGGTATTAGGGTATATCACATAAACAAAACGCCTATGGAATCATAACCTTGGGAATTGAAACTGGGACTTAATATAGCCAGGTCTCTTTCTCCCTCCAGCTCTTTCATCTTCACTTCTCCATTTGACTTCATTCTCTCACTGCCAATAAACACCAACAGCCTCACATTCCAGCAACATAGTTTAAAATGCTTCTCTCTTAATTTTAGATCAAGAGATCTTGGGCAAGAACTCTAATTGGCTGGATGTGAGACACCTGCCAGCTCCTAGATCAATTGCTATATCCACCGAAATGAGAGTAAATTGTTGGGCCCAGGCAGGCCTATTCTAAAGCCCCATCCCACACCAACCCACCCTGACTGGTGGCTAAAGGCCAGAGTAATGGGATGCCTGCTGGGCAAAAAGATCAAATCAATTCCCATTCTCTACATAGAGACAATGGAAGTAAACAGAGATGGGGGTTATCTATTATCTATAAGCATAATACCAGGAACCACACAACCCACCTACACATAATAATATCCTGTTTTTTGCTTTTGTTGTTGCCTGTTAGTTTGTTTTTCTAATTTTAAGCATACCTTAAAACATGTTTGCCAATAACAAAGTCAAATATATTGCATGCTATGATTGAGACATGAACAGGGTGTTAAAAAGTTTAGAGGTAATAGAGATCCCTTGTAACATTTGGAATAGAATTTGAAGGTTGTATAGGATTTCAAGTGACAACAACGAGGGGAAAAAAGAGAAACTGGGGTAGGCAGAACCAGCAGAACCAGTAAATGTTCTCAGAAAATCTTCAGGAATGAGCCCTCTTAGAAAAGGTGTCAGAAAAGGTGACCGACAGAGTGAAAGAGTTCAAGGAGTACTGAGAAAGAAGCGTTTGGTTGAGGGTCCAGAAGGCCAGAGTATCAAGATATATAAATTCTGGTATGTCTGTGTGAGAGTCTCATTTCCTTATCATATCTCATTGTAGATTCCGTTTCCCTCGTTAAATTCTGAGCTCCTTGAATCCCCAGGGAAAAAAGCTCCTTTACAGAAAGTCAGCTGTGTGCTGATGTTTTCTTAAGTCTTCATAAATCATGTGGGCCCTTTCATAAATCACTTAGAGCTGCCTTCATTTTGCAGCTGCACTCCACAGATACTTCGGGGTAATGCTTCTATTTGTCCCAGGTGAAACTCTCAAGACTTGGTCAGTCCCAGATCCCCTCCTGTTTCTAGATGGCTCCTCTTTCCCCATCCCGTCTGTTTGCCCAAAGGCCACTTACTGTCTTCAGTCCCTCTTTCTTTCTATCCACTACCCCTAGGAAAACAGGAAAGACTCTGTTATCAGTCACTTATACTTGATGATGGATTGATTAATTGCACTTCAACTGAAATCCAGTCACACAAGTATAACCTGTGTTTTCAACCTTTCATTTGCATTTTAATCCTTTTATCTTACAATGTGGAACCAAAGCCTCCTATTTTCTATGCTAACAAAAAACAAAATCCAAGCTTTAACCAGCATACAGGGGTATTTTAGATGGTTGATGGTAAAGGATTTAAAAAAAAAAGGAAAAGGGGTAAAGAGCAAGAGGATGTCCTATAAAGCAGGAAAAAATAGAGAAGAGGTAAAAGAGGTATATGGAAAATGACACAGAAAATGGCTAATACGTAAGATGGTCCTTAAGTACTTTGTGTATGAATGCTCATGAAATGCATAGATGGATGGATGCTGGATTCAGAAAAATAGATTTTTTTTTTTTCTCTCCAAGATAGACAACAAATTCCTTGGAGGGTAGGAAATTTTATCCAAAAGTGCCTAAGATATTGCTTTACTGATTAAATAAGTAGAGGTATAGTAAAAATATACTGATTGATTTATTAACGTGATTTTATATATATATGCAAATACACACACACACACACACACACACACACACACACGCACACACACACTGCCAGAACTTGAATCAAGCTTGGAATCTGTCAAAAAAATGTTAAAGCTTAAAACCTCAGGCTTTTTTTTTGGGACTTCAAGACACTTGGTTTTCAGTCAGTTCATTGTGGCATGCTGACCAATTGGTTGACCTCTCTGCCACTCCTTTCTTACACTCTAAGTAATTGGAGAAATTCAGCATATCTGAACCTATATGCTGTGTAACCCAGAGGTTCTGAAGATGTGCCTGAAGCTATCAATAGATGGGAGAGAGCAAGGATGAAATTGAATGACCTGGGCAGGAAGCCTTCACCACAGCACTGCCTCAGTTTCCCACCTCTGCAGTTCTATGTTGAGGAAAACAAACTTGCTTTTACTTTTTGATATTTGATATTTTTATACCGATGATATACTTTTTCTAGATAACTTCCATGAGTTTTAATCTGCTTAAGATAAAGAGCTAAGCTAATGGTTGATAGATGATGAGTAAGAGGAAACTTCCATAATCACTGCAGTGGATCTTTAAATACATTTTCTTTAACTCTGTTCCTTTTGGAATTTTTCCCCTTGCAATAATATCCAATTACAGCAGCTTCTCAGATCATTATTACTCTTTTTAAAATTCAGAATTCAAAACAATGCAGTTTCAAAGCATATAGTAGATTTTAAACTGAAAAAAGCCTTAAACATAATCTTAAGATTACTGTTAATATATTTTTAATTGTTTTTCAAAATAGTTGCAAAATCCTCAAGCTATATTGAGCATATTTATTGAATGGGCAACTATTAAAATTAATTTCTAAAAGCATACTTTTCTAAACGAAAAACTGTCATATTTTGTAAATTCCTGGAGGGGAAGCAGTTTTCACCTAGTGATGTATCAGCTGGGCTGTAAAAGAAAAATATAAAATCTCCTATAAACGAAAAAGAGTAAAAATAAATGATCATTTGGGTGATAATTGGTGAGTTATCTGATTTATGAGATATGAATATGTAAGGTAAATATATGTTCAATCTCTAACTTGGTAACTGCACCCAAGATACTCCATTTAGCCTGAACTGTTATCTGTTGACAAAATAATGAGGTGCAAAGAGATAGGACAACTGACACAAATTGCAAGTGATTTTGGAATTCATTGACATCTCATACCACGATGGTGTAATTGGAGGCCAAACTCCAAGTGATTAAATTAAATGGGCAATTATGTGTGTGGTTGTGTCTAATGTAGTTCATCGAATACTCCCGCCCAACGGAAGAGTGCGCTTCCGGTTTCTTTGCCTGGTTGGCGGGCTGGCAGGGGTGCGGCGTAGCTTTTGAGTTAAGCATTTTATTGCTAAAGCAAGACCATCCAGAGTTCCCTTTCCACGTGGCCTTTCATCAGTTGGGTACCTGGTTGCCCATGATGACGCTGATGGAAGTGTAGTTGTGTAGAATGAATGAGAAACAAACCATTGTGGCTTTAGCCATTGGCATGTGTGTTAGTCACTGCAGCATACATAACCTGACAAAATATATGAAAGAGACATTTGTCTCAGTCGGGCGGTAAGCAGCCTTCCTCTTCTAACTACACTGGGAAATGTGCAGAGATCTGACTGCAGGCAGAAGTTCAGGGGACAGTGCAGCACACCCTTCTTGAAAATCCATACAAATTGCACCGATTCCTCTGGCTCCCACGGAATACTTACAGAGTCTCTGGGAGACTAAACGAACTTAATTGGAAGCATATGACTTTTCTTCTCCCATCTTCAAGTTTTTAAATGGCGTGTGTCATATTTTTTTTTTTAAAACAAAGACCGATTGAGGTTAAAAAAAAAAAGCAACTCATGTTTTGTTTTGTTTTTTCATTTAAACAGGACTCCAAATTTTTCCCACAAAACTTAATTTTTCCAACTCATTTTCTTTTCACTTTACAACAAATGCCATCAAAAGAAAAAAAATCTTCAGAGCAGCTCATCTCTTCCAATCTTGGCCATGGTCTTCAAATATTTTGGTGATACACTTTTTCTAGATAATTTTCATGGGTTTAAATCTGCTTAATTTAAAGAGCTAAACTAATGGTTGATGGAATTGATCAAGTTCCCTTCTGAGAGTGGTAAAGGGAAGTTCTTCACGGGAATGGCATGAGTCACAAGATCCATGTGGTTGCTGAGTTCAAGGGTTCCTGTTAGTCAGAGTTCCACCGTTTCTTCCCCCCATTCGTGTTTTTACAGCAATATTAATTCCATTCCTATGAACTGAGAATTGGACAAATTCCTCCTTGATTTTTAAAAAAACATATTAGTAATGAGTGAATCAGGATAAGCCCCCAAATAAGAAACATACATACATACATACACACACAGAGAAACTTCTGCACGATTACACTCATATTTAGACTATAAGTACATCAATTTCTTGCATTTCATACTTCTTTTCCACAATTTTTCTTACCAGAAAAAAAGTAGACTATTCTCATATCTGCCCTCCAGCTGATCAGTTAAAATTTCAGCGGCAGGGCAAAAACAAAATGTAAATATTTATTTTGGGAGTACCCATTAGGAATTTTTAGCGAAGTTCACTTTCCCATTTCCAACAAATACCAAGTATCATCTGTATTTTATAGTTGCACACAAAAAGTATATACAAGCAACTTATTTAATAATCCATAGCTAGTTAATTAGCTTCAGTAATTATTTTCTTATCACATATCTTGAAACCCCAGTATTTTTCACATCTAACTACAGAACTTTATAAATGTATTTTTGATAATTGAATTTGCTCATAAGATTGAAAATGCAGTTTGATGATAATCACAATGATCTAATAGAGTCAATTCATAGTGATTAAATATAAGTTGTATCGTGGGGAAAATGGAAAGCAGACATTTTTGCTTTGAATATGATACTAACATTCCACATCACTAAGGCTTCCATTGAAGAACTTTCTTAAACCAGTTACTCTTGTATACTAATAGCCAGGTCAAATAATTAGTCAAGGATGCTTTTTATAATCATCACTCTAGTCATATTTCTGACATTGTAACAGATGTTTCTATCTCATTTAAAGACATAAAAGAAAGATTATTGTCTCTAAATTTTTGGTTATCTGCTGAGACAATTTATTTTAATAACATCTTTTAACTTACATTTCCCTTTTGTAAGTTTCCACTTGAAACATGATTTGACAAGGGTTTGGTTTCTGAAGGCAATCAATGGTGTGGTAACTAGAGACAGGCTTAGGTGAAGAAGCAATGTGCCTGAACAAGAACAAGAATTACAGAAAAGCTTTTTAAATGTGATCCATCCTCTGTATTTAGGATTATCAGCAACATTTATAGAGATCCCTGTGTTGTACCAAGTGTGGGAGATGTGACCATGATGTCTGGATGAAGCAAGATAAAAAAAATAATGCTGTAAGTAGTTATGACAGACAGCTGCACAAACATTAAACAACCATAAGAATTAAAAAAATGCAACAGTTGTATGTATAAACAAGAACTAAGTTAGGACCATGTGTTACAGCTGAAACACTGCAATGAAATGTTAAGTTAGTAGAGTTTCCATGCCAGTATACCAGATATGCTTTTAAAGTTGCTCAAAAGTTGGTAAGCAGTATTTACATATAAACATAACTGAAAAAAACTTAATAAGAACTGCTAATTATTAATCAACATCCTCAAGCAACTGTTATTTTAAAAATAATTTTAGCCTTTTTACTAAGCCTGTCGCATGTTATGCACTTATATTTTAAGTTGGTTATGACAATCCTTGCTGATGAATGAGGAAACAGAGATTAATTAAATGTTGACAAATGTGAAACTGAGATTAGAACCTGCACCTATCTGAATTCAAATGGTTGTTTTAAAAATAGATAATCTGATGAGTCAACTGCTTGCTTGTTTGTTTTCCTTAAATATGCCCTTGTAATGTGGTGGGAGAACAGAGTAGGCAAATTGTGGAAAAAGAAAACCCAAGAAATCAGGGAATGCCCCTCTGCAGATAGAAACATCTTGTTGAAGAAAAATGAGAATAGTAGGGACCCTAAGTGAAAACTTGAGTTTTCTTTTCCTTTTCCCTACTCCCAAATCCATCAGGCACTGGATTCAGTGATTTAGAACCGTAACATCAAGCATAATCGAGTCTGGGGCTAATGACATTCCTTCTGAAGGTGCCAACATCCAGAGGACAATGATGTTCTGGAAGAGAAATAGGGGCCCACTATCTTCTTAGGGTGCCTGTCAACGTATTAGAATGACACTCCAACTGTGATGCTTGACGTAAGGCTGTATATGCCTGGAACTTTCTTAGAGGAGAGTAAATGGGTTTTCCATAACAAAGTTGCCTAGGGAACTCTCTGATCTGTGGAATACAAACCCACATACATATGAAAATACACATACACATAAATACACACATACACGTACATACACCTCTGAGATACTGACAATTCCATTTCAGTGATTGCAATAAAGCAAGTCACATGAATATTTTTGTTTCCCGGTGCATATAAAAGTTATGTCTACACTATACTATAGTCTATTTAGTGTGTTTCATGCCTGACAAACACTTTATTTCTAAAACTGCTAACCATCATCTGAAACTTCCGCTCACATATCATAATCTTTTTGCTGATGGACGGTCTCGTAATAAAAGACAATATCTGTGCAGTATAATAAAGTAAAGAACAATAAAAAGAGGGGTGCCTGTGTGTTTGTATATACTTCATTTTATATATATACATACATATATACTTCCTAATTAAGTTTTCAAATATACTCTCATGTTCAGTTTCAGTCATATAATTTAAATATCCTATAGTGCCTAGCGGTGAATTATACTGCATGGCAATGCTCATTGGAATTATGTGGGGAAACACATAGCATGGAAGCATAGAAGAAATTCCATCTTATTTCCGTTTAAATGAGTCTCCCTTAACAGATTTCCAGCCTAATGAACAGGCTCTGATTTAGATGTAACAACTAAGATCACACAGGGAGTGGCTTTAGGCATATTTGGACAAAAACATACATTTTGTTCTTAGCAACAAACCTGACTTCAGGATTCCTCCCCTAGTCCTCTTCCTTGCCTTTGCATCCCCAAGACATAATGACTTTATGCAGTTCAGTGCAAAATTTAATCTTCCAGATCAACACAGGAAGGGGCCCCCAGGGAGACAGATTATTCCAGTACTGGTGGGAGAGAGCCAATCCATGAATCAGACTTCCTCTGACTCTGGGAAGGAGAGTGGGGGTTCAGCCCCTAATGTTGTAGGAGAGGCAAGAGCTGTGGACGAATGTCTCTCCTCAGGGAAAAGCTTCCTGCTTGAGTTGCTGGAGTCCAGGGGGAATGTTTTTCTTTATTTAAGATTTCCAACCTCCCTACGTGGTCTCTTTACTGCCAAGCTGCACACACACATGCCCTCGAATCCAGACATTTTCCAGACCCTCTGGCCGCATCTTGATATCTTCTCTTAGGGTTCCATACTGGGTCTGGTGCCCGCACAGTATTGCATGTAGGAAGATTGCTTAATAAATCATAGTGGTCATGAGCTCCTTATATAAATGGGGTTTTTCTTCATATATCTTTTCCCTGGTGCAAAACACATTGAGGGCTGGTTTTCTATGAATAATCGTGCAATTTTGTGCATTTACAAAAACCCAGGTCTAAAATAAATCAGATCTTTGGAGTCCTTGAGTATTTTTCTTTTCTTTTCTTTTCTTTCAAGAAAACTTGCAGGCAGGAATGGAAGTAAGCAGAGGCAGGCAGGCAGGGAGAGAGAGGAAGAAGAAGCACTATCCATTATCCATTTATTTTGCTTACCTATTCACGTTGGTTGCTCCTGCTGGTCCCAGGACTCGAACCTGGGACCTTAGGATGTGTGAACTCCACTCAACCCCCACTCCACCAGGATGTGCCAAGTGTTTGTCTTTATATTGTGTACTTAGCACTTTGTATGGTTTCTGGTCATTTGTTTTTAATATTCTGGTTGGTTTTCAGTTTTCTTGGCAGTGTTGGCCGCAGACATGTAATTTCTGCATGAGTTGAGTTTTCCACTCAGAGCAATTTTCTAGCCCTCCAGTGTTCACAGAGGCCAGAATGGACATTTTTGCCAATCTGACCATCTTCATTTGCCCAGGATGGCATGCATTCCATGTTATTCCTGTGAATAACATTCTCCAATCGTCTCATCAGGGTGCTTTGGAGTATGAAAGGCCTGTCTACATAGAATACAAATGATATCCCTCATTTCCAGCACATAGTCTCAGGATTAGTAAAACTCTCTTGAGAGAGATCCACACAGTGCTGAACATCTCTCATTTTGATTATGTATGAGGATAAAGAAGGTTTAGTGTTTAGAACTAAAGCAGAGATATCACTCATCAAACTAACAGAATGGCTTTAAAAAGAAAAACAGTCAGATAGTTTAGTCCATGGGAAGGCAGCATGTTTGTAGAGAGGTTCCTTCATTCTGTTCTATAAGAATGATCTCAGGAGAAAGACTCATAACCCAGATGTCATTTAAGGATAGGTGATGTAAGACAGTGCATGCTTGATGTCATATAGCAAAGCGATGAAAAATCAACACGCGATTCCACTGCACACAATCTAGCTCAAGTTAAAATTAATGTCAAGTGTTGTGCATAAGCAGGTTCTCTAAGTGAAGCATAATTCCATATGGGAAACAACAGCTTCAGAGATGGGGAGGAGAATTAGCAATATCTTAGCATCTGCTATATGGTTAATGCCTTTCCTTTATAATTAAACCTAATTAAATGTGGAAGAAATTATTAATCTGTTTTACAGATTAGTCACTCAAAACAGGAAAATTACAAGCATAATGAAGATTGCACAGCTGATAATTGGAATAGTTGACCAGAACCCATGTTTTTCTGACTGCCAAAACCTGTCATTCCCCAACTACACAGTAATTAAACTTATATCACTCAATATAATATATTAAATAAGACTTATGTAAAGTCTTGAGTATCACTTCGAGTCTTCAAGCAAAATTTAACTAACTGCTTTTGAGCTCATTGTCATCTTCTGCTTTCCTGCCATGACCTTAGTAGGTGTTCCCAATTAAATACACTCCCTTACAAGTGTTCATTGCAAGCCTGCTATCCAACTTTGTGCTCAGAACCAAGGAATAAACACAGGAAATGTAATGTCTCTAGAAGCTGGTAATCTAGGTGGAAAGTCATGAGTTAACCACATATGAGTTTAATAACAGTGAAAAGTGGGGTTGATAATGCCTTCATTCATTTATTCATTATTTCCTACACAGGTAATGAAAGCTAATTTTTCTAAACCATAATTTAATACAAATTTCCAAGATATATGAGGTAGCTTACATGTTAAAGCACGTGTGATATAAAACATGTAAAATAAAACAGAAAGATGAGAACAGGTTTAGACAGAGTGGAAAATATTCAACTAGGAGTCTTACTTAGAGTGCAACATGACCCTCTTAATAGTGAAGCAAATGTAAAATCCCAACAGACTTTGCAGTTCTCTTTAGGTCCACCTATGGAATGGACTCTTTCCCACAAAGTGTAGAAGGAATTTGTTTAAATAGATGTAGATACTAGCTGCCACAGTTAGCAATGCACCAGAAACTCAGAGGATCACCTATGAATTGACTGAATGATAGAGATTATTTGAGGAAGTATGCAGAGGACCAATTTAGGGCAAGTATTGGGTGGCAATGCAAATGATTTTTAAGAATTAAGAGTATCTAAAATTAAATGCAGTAAATCACAAAATGAGAAAGGCACTTCTTTTCTTTCAAAGACTGGTGTTCTTTAAATGAAACCATCTCAGTTTTTTGTTAGCAAGTTATTGGCTCTAATATTCTTAATGTTTGCTAGCTTTCCCTTTTAATAAAGAGAATAGTCATCACATACTAATTTCTTTCATTAGGTAAGAATATTTAGTGATAATTAAAAAAATTGTTTTAATTATTTTCATCATTTCCTTCTACTTATAACAAGTTACATTAGTTTTCTACATTTAAAGGAAATAAAATTTTATTTTAAGTAAATTTGTTTTTAGGTAAGACCGCTTATCTTCTGTTATAAACTTAGAAGCCTAGCAGTACCAAGTGTTGAAGAAACTTTTGACCTGTTCCTGACTGTGTGTGTGTGTGTGTGTGTGTGTGTGTGTGTGTGTGTGTGCGTGCTAAAGCAGTGTGACTTCTGAAAAAAGTACGGATTTTTCCATAGGTGGAACTTTCATGCAAAAGAAAAGTTACACAACGCTCCTTGTGCCTGTTAGTCATTTACTGAGGTTTCTCCCAGGTTTATGAGACATTTTAGACCATCAACTCAAGCTAGAGGACCTGGTATTTTGTTTTCCAGAAGTGAAGGATGGAAAGTGGGGGGAAAAAGGAAAAAAAATATACATCGATTTCCCTCTGACAACAATATTTCTACATTGCAGTTAAAAATGTCTCATAGACTAGCATGTCAGGCGTAATATAAAACTTGATTCTACAGTATTCAGTAAAAAAGAAAAAAATCCACTTAAAGTATGGCTTTTTATTATGTTTACTAGAATATGATAGGTTGAATCATTGCAAATATTAAACATTTTTACTTGCAAAACTCAGCTTCATGTGGTTCAATCTGATATGATTATACATACCCCATTTTAAACTAGAGTATATAATCAATTAAAACTATGTCCAGGATCAGTAATATGTAACTCAAGTTCATGCATATTTTCATTGAAAAATTCTGTAGAACCAAAAGAGAAATAATTAATATTATCTAACCGAGCCCTTTAGGTGTTTGGGACCTGAGATCTAAAGAAGATGATAGGTGTGAAGAGGCACACATTTAAGTAAATGTAATAGATATGAAATTAAATGAGATTTGCTTCCAGTACTAGTCATAGTTCAAAAGATGGTTCTTATGAATTCATCTATAATCTGCCCTTACCACTAATACATAAGTCTTATCAACAGTGTGGCTTTTATCAGAGGAATATATACTCATGGAACCTGGCGAAACATTTGAGAAAGCAAATAACTCTCACCTGAAGGCACTATGTGTTTGGTAATAGTGATAAGGGAGGGAAAGAGGGCTGACAATCTCACCCTTTGCACAGTTGAGCTACTGGGCTTGTTGATTTGACCACACTCAGTTTCGTGGACAATAGTAGCAAGTCAAACCCTCTGCTTTTTCCTTGTCTTGTGAGGATCATGAGGTCATAGTCCCCATAATTGAGACTAAAATTGCTAAAGGAAGATATCAGCATAGAATCCATCTGTCCCAGGTGGTACTAAGGAAGGAGATATTCCTAAAAAAGAAAAGGTAAGACTTTCAGGAAGAAGCTTAAAGGAAGCAAAATGGTTGGAGTCAGCTAGTAGGTAATTTGGGGAAAGACCTTTCACACAGAGAAGAGGCTCAAAAATAAGAGCACTGGTTATTTTTTTCTTGGGGGGGTTTAAGTATTTTGGTTGCTTTCCTTATTCCATTAGGCTTACTGTGGTTGAGTCCTAAGAAAGAAATGAGCGTCTATGACTTAGTTGTTTATACTTAGGATGACAGAGAAGAAAAATGAGCCAAATTCTCAAGTAGGTGTATGTCTCCCACTGACAAAGCAACAGTTAAGAAATCCTCCAAGTAGGGCCTTTACCCAAAAGATGTTGAAACTGGAAACAGAGTACACAGGCAGCCACATCCTCAGAAGAACTTTCACAAACTAGAAGTGAAAATGCAAGAACGCACTATGAAGGAGTCTGACTGTAAAATATTCCAAAGAAAGTAATAACAAATGGCTATCACTCTGCAAGAATGTAAAACTCTATGTATTTGACACTGGACAATGGAATCATAAATCTGGACACCTCCAAGGTGGTTTATAACTCTAAACATCAGTCACAGAAGTTTCATAGCACAGTTATTCCCCACTTTTCCAAAGTGCATATATTACTACACTTTTACAAAAGACCAAATTAATGAGTTTTTGCTAACTGAAAGAAATTCAAAGAGGATTTTTGCTTTAACAACAAAAGACATAAAACAAAAAATAGTGCTCAGTGTTTGCTTTTACAGATATCTGTTCCAGAGACTGTGGATCTCTGACTGAGAGTGACATTACCATGCTCCTTCCCTGGAACTCCTTCATATACTGTGCATTTATCATATCATTTCTGCTTTTACTCTCTGTTAGCATTGTTGTAGGTTTTATGAGTTATTTGATATGATTTGATAGTTTACCTTAAGGATCTGGGAAAGCTCAAAATTTACTCTGGTTTTGTCTCTCAGGAATGTCATATAAATGAAATCATACAGTATTTAATGTTTTAAGAGTGGCTTCTTTTATTCATTATGACTTTGAGATTTATTCAGTTGATTGTGTGGCAAGTCTCCTTTATTGCTTTGTGGTATTATGGTGCTATATGGATATGTTTGTATAGCTCATCAATACATGTCATTTCAGTTATTTCCAGTTTGGATCAATTATAATGGAAAAACTATAAGCACTCATGTATAGGTATGATAGACTGAATAGTGGCTGCTCAAAGATACCTAGTTCTTAATATTCAAACCAATGAATGTGTTACCTTACATTACAAGTGACTTCACAGATGTGATTAAACTAAAGAAGTGATTTAAGATGGAAATATTGTCCTCAATTATCTGGTTGGGGCCATGGTAACCTCATAACAAAGGGTTTTTTTGAAAAACTATTATTGAAGTAACTTTGATTTACAACAATAATATTAGTTTAAATGTGTAGGGTCATTAGTCATTAAATATATGATAACGCACCACACCCATCACCAAATTCCTAATAGTCCTCTACCACTCCCTATCTTAACATGACCCACATTTGCTGTCATCCCCCCAAACTCCTTTCCCTCTAGTAATCTCAATTCTATTTTCAAGCTCCAAGGGTTGGTATTAATTTTTTCTATTCCTTTGCATTCTTATATATTCCATATATGAGTAAGATATTTGGTATTTTTATTTCTATTTCTGGCTTATTTCACTTAGTATAACCCCTTCTAGTTCTATTCATTTTGTTGCAAATATCATAATTTGATCTTTTTAGGACTTTGTAATATTCCATTGTGTATATACCATATATTCATTATCCATTTATCTGTCAATGGGTACATGGGTAGTTTTCAATTATTGAGTATTGTAAATAATGTCTAAATAAAAAAAGAGTAAATATCTTCCTATCAATAAGTGTTTTTGTGATTTTTGGATATATTTTCAGAAGTGGGATGATAGGATTATATGGAACTTTTGCTCTTAGTTTTTGAGGAATCTCCACACTATTTTCTATAAAGTTTCCACAAATTTGCACTCCCAATACCAATGTAAAAGGGTTCATTTTTTCTCTACATCTTCATACTATTTTCTATAAAGTTTCCACAAATTTGCACTCCCAATACCAATGTAAAAGGGTTCATTTTTTCTCTACATCTTCATACTGCTTTCCAAAGAGATTACACCAATTTACACTCCCACTAGTAGTTTAAAAGTGTTCCTTTTTCTCCATATCTGCATTAACATTTGTTGTTTCTTATATTTTGGATAATATCCATTCTCACAGGTGTGAAATGATATCTCATTGTTTTTATTTTCATTTCCCTAATAACAAAAGGTGAAGAACATCTTTTCATATGTCTGCTGACCATCTATATGCCTTCTTTGGAGAAATGCCTATTCAATTATTCTGCCCATTTTTTGATTGGGCTATTTTACTGTTGTTGAGTTTTATGAGTCATTTATATATTTTGAATATTAAGTCCTTGTCAGATGTATGATGTGCACATATTTTCTCCCAGTCAGTAGGATGATTTTTTTCCATTTTGGTCATTTTTTTTTTTTGAGTGCAAAATCTTTTTAGTTTAATATGCTCCCAATTTAAAATTTTTTTCTTTTTCTTTCCCTTGGGGCTGGGATTATCTGACATAGTATATTTAATTTTGCCTTTTTGGAAGTTAATATATGATTGTAGGATTGTCCTCAAACCTTTGATTTTGAGCCCATATTTTATTTTAGAAATTAAACGAGTTTCCTATATGCAGCAGAAAGTTGGGTTTTGCTTTTGAATCCATCTGACCACTTTTTGACTTTTGATTTTGGTGTGTTCAGTTGATTAACATTAGGGTGACTATTATATGTGACTATTTGCATGGAATCAAAAAAGAATGAATAACCAAAGCAATCAGGAGAAAAAAGTACAAAACTGGAGATATTACACTCCCAGATCTTGAACTACAAAGTGATAGGGATCAAAACTGTATTGCAATGAAGTAAAAATAGATACCCAGATCAATGGAACAGAACTGAATCACCAGAAATAGAATCACACATATATGGTCAGTTAATTTATGACCAAGGAGCCAAGAGCATACAACAAAGAAAGAAAATCTTTTCAATAAATTATGTTGGGAAACCTGGACAGCGTAATGCAAAGGAGTGAATCTAGACCATCTTCTGTCTAACACCATACACGAAAGTTAATTTAAAAAGGATTAAACTTAAATGTAAGAAAAGAAACCATAGAATACTTTTATATTTTTTAATATTCAAATCTTTCTTCCATCATAATCTTTTTGTTAATTTTTAATATTCCTTTTGTTTGCAATGCTCTATTCTTTTTAGAATCTTGAAATTACATCTCAGTCTGTGAGCATTTCAAACAGCACCCACCACCAGAGTTCTAGTGTCCCTTACCATCATCTTATTTCCCCTTTCCTTTCCTGCTATTTTCCAACCCACTGGTAATCACTCTCTTGTGTCCTGTAAATTTTGTTGGAATTTATATCTTCACTTGCTTTGAAAACCATAAAATGTTTAGAAGACATAGGCAATATGCTCTATGACATCAGCCTTAGAGAGGTCTTTGCAGACTCAATTCCAGGACAAGAGAAACAATAACAAAAACAAAGCAATGAAACTGCATCAAGCTAAAAAACTTCTGCACAACAAAATAAACCATCACCAAAATGACAAGATATCCTACTGAGAAATATTTGTACATCAGACATCTGACGAGGTCTTAAAATCCAAAATATATAAATAACTCATAAAGTTCAACAGCAGACAAACAAATATCCCAATCAAAAATGAGTAGAAGAATTGAATTGATATACCTCCAAAGAAGACATACAGATGGTCAACAGACATTTGAAATATTTTCTGGCTCCCTTGTTATTAGGGAAATGTACATCAAAACAATGAGAGTTCATCTTGCACCTGTGAGAACAAATAATATTCAAAACGCTAGAAACAATACATTTCAGCAAGGAAATGGAGAAAAGGAAACAATTTTGCACTATTGGCAGGATTGTAAATTGATGTAACCATCATGGAAAGCAGTTTGGAGATTCCTCAAAGAAAAGGAGATAATTACACATATATAATTATATATATTAGTCAATCAATTCAGTTGATTAGCATTAGGGTGACTATTATTTATAAATATTTGCATGGACTCACAAAAGACCCTGAATAGCCAAAGCAATCATGAGAAAAAGTACAAAAGTAGAGATATTACACTCCCAGATTTTGAACTACAAAGTGATATGGATCAAAACTGTATGAGAATGGAATAAAAACAGGTACCTAGATCAATGGAATAGAACTGAATCACCAGAAATAAAATCATACACACACATATATACATATATATATATGTATATGTATATATGCGTGTGTATAAAATCAAGGAATTGGAAACTATCTAAATATTCATAATCAGGAGCATGGATAAAGAAGATATGGTATCTATACACAATAGTATACTACTTGGCCCTAATAAAAATGAACTGTTGTTTGTGACGGGAGATTATGCTAAGTCTGAAAGATAAAGAAAAATATTGGATTAACTCACTCATGTGGAATATAAAGAAACACAGCAAACAAACAGACAAAACAAAAACCAATCCTTGGACATTTACAATAGAACAAAGGTTGCAAGTCGAGAAGTGTGCAAGGGGCTAGGAAAAAGTGGTGGTAGGGGTCCGGTGGACAGTAGTGGAGGACTTTTGGTAATATGGTGGTTGTGGATTGTGTTGTTATATGTTTGCTGAATAGTGAACTGTATATATATATTTGTATTATATTGTAAATCTTGTATTAAATCTTGTAAAGCTTGTATTATTTTATAAATCAAAATTACATCAGTATAAATATTTTAAATGAAATAATGTTAATATCATTTAAAAATAACTTCATAATTAAATGTAGACTGGTTTTTGTGTAATATAGCCTAACCAATTTGATTCATAAACTTCAACATTACAAATCCATTCTTGTCAAGTTGGAGCCCATACACATCTTAAATCACACTGAATCACAATGGATGCAAAGTTTTGGGGTAATGGTCACTCTTTGTGTATCTTATAACTAAAATACTGTGCTGTACAGTTACATACTCAAAAGCTAGAATATAATTCAGTATATCTTATGTTATATGATAAAGGGATAAGGGAAAGAAGAAAACAAAGATATTTTCTTGATATATACACACACATATTCATAACAAAATAAGGAAAATATACTCATGATAATTTCAAATTATACTTCCTTCAGTGTTTTTGGCCCCTATAGGCTCATATTACCAGCTCCTGTTCCGCTGCCGTAGGACATTTTAGGAGTAGGTTAGTAGAGACTAGAGCAAACATAAAATGAAGGATTTCCACCTCTCTCTGTACATTAGGAGTTCATTAGTCAGCTGAAGCTAGAGGACTCCTCTTAGAGAGTTGTCTCTATCTATACCCTGAAGCCTTCTTCCAGCATTTGGGATGTGGTGAGCACAGTCCAGGGGATAATCTAGGGAAAAACAGTAAGTTTACCGCCAGATCAATGATACTTTTTCTTCTTACGTATTGCCAGGATATTTGGGTAGTTTTTCAAAACCACTCTCCTGGTATAAATTACTTCTTACTCTTGTGACTTCTCCAAAACCAAAAGGTGGGATTAAATCAGTTCTAGAATATTCCTGGTATTTACAACCTATGTTTATTTATCTGGGTAGCTTTTACAAGTATAGTTTTTACATTGTTACAATCCGCTTGACACATGTGAATACATTCATTCAAGTACTGACTGGACAGTGGGAGGTACCAGTAATAGGTTTTGTGCTTTGGATCTCACCTAATCCCAATTTATCTGGCCAGGAATGACGATTGAGTGCAAGTTATGACTTTCTCAGCCCTATAAAAGAGAAGCATTTTCTTGAATTGCAGCAGTTGTGTCTGGTGAGTAACAGGAGCATTCCTACCCAGAGCCACAGAGAGTGGGGCCAAGTTAAATATTTATGAGCTGACATTTAACCTGGCCGATGGAGGGAGTCACCATACCTTGATTTAACGGTCAGTCCTATTAAGGGTTAAAAAGCATGGGTGAGCTCCTGGGCAGCCAAAGCCCACTCACACATGCAACCAGTGCTTGGCACCCAACAGGCCAAAGATTTATTTTTAAATGTTGCATAAACCCACATTTGATGGCCGCTCTCCCATACATGCCTGTAGTTTGTGGTTTAACATACATGAGAAGAGAAAGGAATGGTGATTGCTGAAAAGGCAGCTCTATAGAACCTCGCCAAGAGCTGGCAGACATTTGAAAATGTGCTTTTATCTGAAAACCAGGCAAGAGTCAGAGGTTTGCAATCCAGAAATTGCTTTTTTTCTGAAACAAAAGGCAGAAAATATTAATTGTAAATCAAGGCTGGTGAAGAAAAATTGTAGTTTCTCCTGTTGTTGGCCAGAGAAAAAGCAAATATACCTGTCACAGAGGAGTAGCCCCCAGTGTTACTCAGCCACTTTTGGGATCTTCCTCTCCTCAATTCATTCTCTGTTCCCTCACACCAGACCCTGCTGCTCACATGCATCCCAAAGACACTGTGGGTTTTGGTTTTGCTGGCAGCTTGCATTGGATGGTGTTAAATAGGAGGGACAATGTCAAGGCCTAACTAAAAGATAGGTTCCAGTATAAGCCAAACCACTGGAGCATTTTAGGAATTTTTGCCTGGGGGCAAAAAGGGTTTAAGACAAATAATATGGCTGTTACCAGTATCTTAAGGTCCACCAGGAGGAAGCAGGGGTAGACTTACCTAGGTAGCTACAACATGTAGAATAGACTGGATGTATAACCAGCTGTTTTGTCCTCATGTCTCAGTGAAAATAGTTGCCAGATCTTGAAAGTCTAAATTCCCAGGCTTTGGGATTGAAACCAAGGCGAGATTTAAGCTGAGGAAAGTAATCAGCCTGCCATGATGATTCTTGTGTCCTTTCATATGATCATTTTGCCATCTGTGGAAAAAAATAGAGTATCTTTGCTAATCTAATCATTAATTACATAATTAATTTTCCTCACTATCCATGGTTTTAGAACCCACTTTAATATTAATTATTATTTAATTATGTCCAGATTCTACAGAACTTTCAAGGAAAATGACTCTAATTCTAAGGGAGAACAAGTACCTCCATAAGAAGTTCTATTTCAGTGTAGTATTGGAACACATGTTCACATAAAGGACACCTACACTTAATCCTATCAACCATGCAGTCACACTTTCGGACTTCTATTTCTTTTGATTTACCCTACCAAAATCTCTTTCCAAGACTAAGACTTGCATGGAAATATTCAATAGTTTCTACTCTGATCTCTCAATAACAATTGAAATGCCAGTTAAATCTTAGGTGTGAGAGGTATTAATACTGTGCAGAAAAGATGAAACAAGTGTGAATTCACCATTTAACTGGATGTTATCTGTCATCTGCTAAATACCAAGAGTTTAGAACCCTAACAAGGAGGCCATTATGCTAACCCTACCATCAGTTGCATGTTCTCTCTCAGGGTTGGAATATTTGAAAGATGAGTAGACTTTTATTTGGTCAAGAACGTTTGCTCACAGTGAAAGAGAGAGTTTTAAAAGCGCCTTATCCTGCTCCTTGCCCTTGGATCTCTGCCAAAGTCCAAGCATAGTCTAGTTACTTCTGGGAAAGCCACCTTCTCTCCTGCAACAGAAAAGCAAATCAACTCCAATGTTTGGACCAGCAGATGGCTTCCAGGGAAAATATAAATAATCTACCTGCTGAAGCAAGGAGCTGACATAAAGTTGGATATATTTGCAGATGACTCATGGTGATGCCTTCCTTGTGGCTGTCAACGAGTACCCTTCTCATGTCCCACTAATTACTGGGTGGACAGCGGAACAGGTGATGTAGCCTCATTATCTGTTCCTGATACTCAAAATGTTTAAAACACTTCCTGACTGTTGCAGGCCCTTGTGACTATTTGCTGAAATGAATTTGAATCCAAGGCAATGAATGAAGTTAATAGTCTCTTCAGCTGTCTTTCAAGATACAAGTGGGCAGATTTATTTGAAACCAATCTATTTTTAAAGTGCTACCAGGAATGTATAGCTAATGATAATTTCCCTGTACTAATTTGCTTTGCCAAGATTCATAGAACCTAACATATAAGAGTTCTTTGAGGTTCTGAGTCATACTGAACCTTTGAGTATATTTATGCATTTTTTTCTCCTGGGCAGCAGTAATTCTTAGCTTTTCTAAAAAGGCACCTATTTCATAGTCATCTCAAAATGGATAAATCTACTTTTATCAATTAAAATTTAAACTCAGAATTCCAAATAAATCCTGGTTCATGGATTTATGCATCTTTTATCAAAAAAAAAGAAAGGAAAAACACAGCAGAGTAATATAACTATTAAGTATAATAATCTTTAATTGTGTCATTTTTAAAAGTAGAGAAATATTTGATTTACACATTTTAAATTCTATCATTCGAATAAAGTTAAATCCAGTTGTATAATATACTTAGTATACCTATAAATGTACAATAAAGTAACAACAGCAACCCAGTTGAAATCTGGACAGAAAATCTAAACAGATACTTCTCCAAATAGTACATACAAAAGGCCTGCAGTCAAATGAAAAATGTTCTTCATTACTTACTGGATATAAATCAAAATCACACTAAAATATCTACTCATACCTGTGAGTATGAAAACACAAGAAATATAGCATTAAGGTGAGGATGCGGAACGAAAGGAATGCTCACAAATTGCCCATTTTTTAAGTTTTTGATAAAATTTCATACTATTTTCCAGAGTGGTCACAGCAATCTAATCTCCCACTAACAGTGGGACGTACACTTACATATACACATACACACAACTCAGCTATAAAAAAGTAAAATTTTGCCATTTGTGATATGTGTGTGTGTATCAAGTCTTCCTTAGCCATCTGTCAGTGGGCCTCAGTTTGTGCACATTTGACAAAACACACACCACCAGAATCCCAATGTGCTTTATGTTAACTCCTTCCTTCCTTTTTTCCCACCTCTCAGCCCTGTTCCAACTCTCCAGTCACAATATTGCTTCCAGTGAATATTGTTGAGATATGTTCACTTAATTTTTTTATACTCCACATATGCATGAAATTATTCTGCACTTCTCTTTTATTTTACAACAATTTCCATCCAACTTGCTGCAAAAGGCATAATTTTATCTTTTTTAACAGCTGCATAGAATTCCATTTATCTTCCATTTACTTTCATTATTATTTGCTCATCCATCCCCAATGAGGTTCTGGTAACTCACATGTCACATTGACTGTCAAAATCAAATAAGCATTTGTGAACACCTCTTGCTGATTTTTCAAATCCTAACTATGAAGTATTTTCTCCTACTATCATATATTATATATATATATATAAATTCATTTAATCAACCTGTCTAAGCATAATTATGGTGGCTAACAGTCTAGATTTCAAATATTCTTTCCCATTGTCAGTCTAAATAAACTATATCAGACCATATGTTCCTACTTCACAGCATATACAAATGGTATACTTTTGTCTCAGCATCCAGGGAACAAAAATTGCCTGGGCTATGAACACAGGAGGGTTAGCTGATACAGTGGCAGTGTACTCCTGAAAGTCTTCCAGTCAAAATCTATCTTGGTCACTCTATCTCCCTTGCGAACTGCAGTCCTCTAAATGAAATCGGTTTATTGAATTGTAATGTGTTCTTCATTTCCATGACCTACTTCTCTACCCTCCATTCCCTACCAGTCAACTAATAGCCTTTAACACTTAACATACCCTACGCTGGCTTTCATATCAGCCTTTGAAATATGAATTTGGATTCACAATATTCCGGAGTGTGTTATTCATTGATACACTGTGTTAAAATCCCTGAGGTTTAATATACATCTAATATCTGGACAAATATGATTTGCCTTGGACAAACCAGACTTCTAGAAGTCATGCAGCCATAAAATAGATAGAAAAATACCATGATCTGCCCCTGGCGAATTTCTCCACTGTTATCATGAGTATGTCATCAACATTTGCTAGATAAATAGATAGTTTTTATCACTATTATTTTCTAAATTGAGCCTTTGGAAGAACTGACTCAAGGCAAAGTACAAAAATTAAAACTAATTAAATGCATAAAACGCAGATTAGCAGCAATAATTAAAACAACTTAATTTTCTCTAGGGTGATCCAATATAAAATTTCATGGGAATATTCCAGTTGAAATGCCCCAAAGAGTTACATAAGGTTTACTCAGGCCTGACATAGTAAGAGTTAGTTCTCTACTAACTCTCTCCATCTCAGCTTCTAGACCATGCTCATCAATTTGTAAAATGTACCAAATAAATATCAGCTCTTTTAACTGAGTACTTAAAGATGCTATCAGGCTCCCTATCATCCCCCTTCAAAGTGGGTAAGTGAGCAGAGATGTGCTGATTTTATCCATTACTACTTCCCCTAGAGCTGCTCTCACTTGCCAGAGTTTTTATTTTTTAAACTCAGAGTCATCTATAGAGATGACGTGTGGAAAGAAAAGGCTCAGAGACCAACATAAAACATTGAAATAGTGAAAAAACATTCAGATGTGCTTCACAGAAATATGCTTAGGGATGAGAATATGGGGAAGAGCAAGCAGATGCAATTCCCACCAGTTCTCAGTGCTCATAGCTAGCTTTCTGGGCCATAATTATTCAATCATATTCTTAATTATGATGTATTTCATACAATACTACATGTATTGTTGCATATATGTGCATGTGCATACATCTGTATCTATGTATATATAATATGTATGTATAGGTATATGTGCCTATGACATATATGTATATATACTATAAACACCTCTGTACCCAGAATTCAGTTACAAAATGAATACTGAAAATTTTCTGAAATCCTCTGTATCTCTTCCGGCTACCTGAGCACATCTGTTCTCCACACACACAGAAGAGAGCATTATCTATGTGTGGATGGTCTGAATATCCCCACACATCTTATACAGCATTGTTTTATATTTTTATACACTTACTTAAACTGCTATATAGAAGTTCCTGAGTAATTTTTTTTATTCAAGGCCAGCTTCTGTTATGTACCCATCAGTGTGCTGTGTAATATTTTCTGCCATCTCATGGTTGGGTGTTATGGAAACAAAGTGATTTAATTTGGTGGCACTGAGACAAGAGAATCATATTTGCTGCCAGCAAATCAAAGCTCCATGAGGGCAGGAAAGCGGTTTTCTTCCTGGGAGTCCATTAAATTTCCAGTACCTAGGGCAACTGCTTGACACAGCGTGGGTTCCATATGAATATTAGGTGAATGGACAATTAGTCAAGGACAGGAAGAAGAGACTGATGCCATTATCACTGCTCAGTGTGGCAGCATCACTGTTGTGTCTGGTGTGTAATTTCAGTGCCCCATTCCAAAAGCATGTTAACAGGAGAGAGCAATTTCAGGTGAGGAAATCTGCCCCTCATTTTTGGGGATGTACCCAGAGAAACAAGGTTAACATTACAAATCTCTCAACTCTAGTAAAATGCAGTCAGGCAGAGGCTCAATCCATTACTCTGATGTTGAAGAGAAAAGGAGGAATTATTGGACAAGAAGCTAAATTATCTTGTTGGAATGATTTGATTTCCTTAAAATACAAGGTCACATATGGCCAATTTAATTCTTTCTACTCATAAAGAAGTCCAGATCAAAACAACTGAACTGAACCCAAATTTCACAGTTCTTTTCCCTCAAGGCCCCACTCAGAAGCTCACAGGCATCAACGACCGATGATTTTTATGACAAGCTCCAGTCTTGGTGTAGTGGGGTCCCTCAGTTAGTTTGAAGGCCCTTTCATTTGCAAATAACAGCTCTGTTGTTGGCAGCATTCAATGACATCACAGTCATAAAACTCAGCAACAGCGAGAAGATTGTCTTGGTGTGGAAGTGGGAATTCTTCTGTAGCAGCACCCCGCATCCTGAGTTCTTTGTTCAAGCTCAAGACCATGCTGCGCTGGCGCTGCCCAGTTATGGGCTCTGACTAATAGGAGGCCAGCTCATTTGTCAGGGCTGCTTCCAGCTAAGAATCATGATTTGGCCCTGATATCCTACCTCTCGTTTCTCCTTTGCTCTGGCCTTCGATAACTCAGGTGGTCCCATATATGAGGGCCTTTGATGAGAGTCCAAGAAATGTAAACATAAAACTTCTCCGCCAGATATATCTTTTTATAGAGCAAAGGCATTCCTGGCTTCATTAGATTCTTCTTAAAATCTAAAGACTTCCAGGAAATATTGGTCAGTTGTCTATGGCAAGAGAAAGCTATGCTAATATCACGCACCCGACTCCTTCACAGTTAGCCTCACACCCCCTGGACTCTCACCCCCCACCCTGGGTGCATGATGGCATTCAGCTCCCCAGTGCTGCTGTGCAGAGCTGTGGGCCCCAGGCCAGGACTGTGTGCAGGAAAGGGGAGCAGGAGCAGAGCAGAGGCTCACACAGACTCTGCGACCCACCATCTGTGCGCACCAAGGGAGGAAAATTGCTCACCACCCTCCATTTGCCTCAAATGTTATTAAAAGTCATCTGGAGAGGAAATAAATGTAACATAATTGGGCCATTGTAGAGACAGAATATTGCTGGAAATATCTATAGAAAAGAACTAAAATGCCACTCTCCCTAGGTAAGAAGCAGACATGAAAATGGCTTTCGCAGGAGGTAAATATGTGGTGGGATCCATAGAAAGTAGCAGCTCCCTGACCAGAGATGCTGAAGGGAGGAGAAGCTTTGTAGAGGATGCTTTGTGTCTCCCCTGTGATGAGACAAACTTGGGTATTTTCTGTGAGTCAGTTCCACTTTCACGCTGACTCCTCAGCACCTTGGAAAATAAAATAAAGCAAACAACATCCGACCAGGATCTAGGAATTTTATTCTCTCCAAGAGACTAAAAGTGTTCCTTGGAGCCCCTGAATTGAGTGCCGTTTTTTGCAAACTTGTTTCTCCAAAGTTTAGCAGAGCAATGGAGCCCTTCAATTTTCCTGTCTTCAGGGCACTATTTCCTTCTTATTAAGCAGTTAGAGTTCCTGAGTGTTAGCTTCAAATTCTGCTCTTCGGTCTCTACTGAATTCAGGACAGTCATTCTCCATTTCCTCAACTAAAGTGTGCCAAGAATGTTCCTTTCTCAGAAAGGTGCTATGACTTTCAACAGTTCTTTCAAAGGTTCCTAAAGTCCCCTTAAGGCCACCTCCACAAGCAGTCTCTCCAGCTCTCACATCACCTCTGCTCTGTCTTGTGGCAGAGACCAGAGCCGATTCTGTCTGCCCATGACCTTGAGGTTTCCTTCTAGGGGGCAGTCTCTTCCATCCTTCTCTTGATTCTGTGAACATCCCAAGGAAGGCTGACTGACCTCACCAGCCTTTCTTGAAAAGCCTTCTTGATAACTTCCCTAAACTAGTTCAGCAGGGATAAATCCTACCACTCCTGAATATCACTTAATTACTACCGGTGCCTTGGTAAAGAGTTCTTATTGTCAGGCTATTCAGCAAGCATTTCTCAAAGTAGACTTTATGGACCGATCATTCTACAGCATATTAATTGGCAGGAATCACTTGCTACACACACACCCTTATGCATACATGCATGCAAACACACATACACACAACACACATACACATTATGCACCTCTCCACACACTGTATACAATATGTATACACATTCCCTCTTGCACATTCATAGACATATACTCTGCATGCATGATAGTGAAATATAGAAAAACAAATCAGTTTAAACCAATATTTTACATCACTTCATCAGAGCCTTAACATACTAATGTACATTGCAAATCTTTGAAAGTAGGACTTTAATATGCAATATTTTCCAACCTATTCGATATAACTCTTTCTTTGTGGAGAAACCTAATATGGATGAATGTACCATGTAATAGTTTTCAAAAAACTCTTATGAGAGTAAAAAGAAAGACTACTTATACATCACTAGAGTGATAGTATTAATTTTACTAATATGAAAACTATAAATATTTTCTAAAACATTAGATTATGTCAGGAGTAAGCAAATATAACCCACAAAACAAATCTAACCTGTGACTTGTTTTAGCTTAGCTCTCCTGCTAGGAATGCTTTCATGTTTTTAAAAGGATATAAAAACAAAACAAGGAATATGCAATAGAGACCATACGTGACCCTTTACAGGAAAAATCTGTAGCCATTTGTGCTATTTAAATTAATTAAAAACTTAGAAAAATTAAAAATTCATTTCCTCAATCACATTATCCATATTTTAAGTTGCATGTGGCTAAAAGATACCATATTGGAAAATGTAGCCAGAGAAAATTGTCAAAAGTCTTGCAATATTCTTACTGTTCTTTCCCATTAATACCTACAACTGGACAGGAATAGTATCTATCCTTCCAGATACACACACACATACACACACACACACACACGTAAAGTTTCACTCATTAGAAAATTAAGTGTAGTATTTTTGTTTAAATGTTACCCTGACACCAGGAGAATGTGTGTTATCGATAAGAGGAAAGAGCATTAGAAAAAAGGGGACAGAACAATCATATGTCATGCAGATAAAGAGGATAAAGACTGTACCTTACATCTATGGGACTTTTGAGACTGTTCCTAATAAGCTATTTCAGCACAGTATTGATTGTTGACAGTTGGATAGAAGTGAGTATAAACCATAATTTTCAGAAATTTGAGGATGAAAAACAATGAAAGGACAGAATATTCAAGTAAATTTTACTTTAAAATCAAACATACTGGAATAGTTAACCTATATGGAGAAGAAAGTTATAAGAGGGAGAAAAATCTACTCACTCAAACCTATTATAGTTGTAGGGCCATAATTTACCCCACATATGTGATTTGGTGAGCCCCAGCCACACCCCTGAACAAAATCTCATTTTCAAACAAAGAAATATCTGGGAATTCTGAGAAGAAAATAGAAAATTGTCCTATAGGAACTCATCATAGCTAGGGCTCATAGATTATAGCTACTCTGATTCACACAAAACAAAATGAAACAAAATTAACAAAAGCACAGACTATGATTTGCTATGATAATTAAAAAAAAATCAAATCATATGCAAGAACAAATTATCTACAAGAAACTTTGCAGATAAAACAAAAAAGACAATTGGTGCTCTACAAGCAAAAAAATGATAGAAAAATATTTATAATGTTGGAAAATGTCTGTTTAAAATGAGTAACAAAAAGATAATATGAAGCAATAGAAAACATAAATATAATAAAATGTTCCTAAAACTGAAGTATATAGCCATTGAATGTAAAAATTCATTGATGAGATTAAATAGATTATACAGAGCTAAAGAAAAGTAGAATTTGAAACTGGAAGAGAGATTTGAAAAGCCCAGGCTGAATGTATAATTGAGTGTGGTAAGAGTATGGAAAATAGGAAAGATGGGTTAAAAGACATGGATATGACTTGTGCTTCCAGATAAAATGGATTAATAGGTACAAGGTTTACTTTCTCAACTGAGACAATAAAAAGGGACAATATATAAAACAACAGATTTCAACTCATTTGATGTCAAGCAATGAAGAATATTGATTGTTGAAATTAAGAAAACAAATGAAGTGAGCTAGCTCTTCTTTTGACCAAACTGACTGATTTGAAAGTCTCTAGATCATGACCTAGGGAAGAGAATCCAGGTCTAGCAGTGGAATCCCTTAGTGGAGTGTGCAAAGGTGTTTTACAGAACAAAACACAGAGAAAAGAGAAGCAGAGAGAGAATTTTGAAGATATGTAATAATACTCCAAGAATTCAGCTGAGTGCTGACCAACTCATACATATTAGGGAAATACCCAAGACCGAGGCAAGAACTACCTGAAAAGAAAAGCGACAACAATAGTTTGATCAGGAAAATTGCCTCTTCTAACCACTCCGATTCATCATGTGTCGGGAAGAGTGTCTGAAGGGTCTTGCATCACTAGAGGGAAAACTTAACCATGTATAGAGGGCATCTCTGATTCTACCTAATAAATCTTTTTATTTTTGAAGGGATATTGTATTTTGACATTAACTTGCTTTGAGGTGAATATAATAGCAAATTTACATCTGCATATAACACAATAGATTTAAATATTCCCCCTTTTCCCCTTCATTTACAACTGATGCCCTTTATCCTGTTTTCCTCACCCCTACCCTTTGATTTGTCTTTTTGTCCCCCACCATTAAGAGTTCTTATCATCAGGGAAATGCAAATTAAAACAACAGCCACCATTTCACACCTATAAGAATGGCTTTTCATTCAAAAAAAAGGAAACAACAAGTACTGCAGCAGAAACTCTAATTCATTGGTGGTGGTTGTGTAAAATGGCACAATATTTCCAGGAAGGAGTATGGAGATTCATGAAAGAATTGAAACTGGAAATTCCATATGATCTAGTAATTCTTTTATTTATTCTAATAACACAACAACACTTATCCGCAGAGATATTTGCATTGCCATGTTCATTTCAGTATTATTCACAATAACCAAGAGCTGAAAACTGCCTAAATGCCCATCAAGAGATGAGTAGATAAAGAAGAAACTATATATATATATATATATATATATATATATATAATAGAATGCTATGTGACCATTAAAAAGGGGAAATCTTGCCATTTGCAGCAACATGAATGGACTTGGTGCGAATTATGCTTAACAAGATAAGTCTAATAAAACTTAAGAGCAAGACCCCTCAAATCAACCTCTTTTCCAGCAAATTGTGTCATTAAAAAAAAAGCTCTAAATAATTATAGGAATATAAAAATAACCTGCACAAAGTAAAATTTACAGTATTCAGAAGTCAATTGCAAAAGTAGCAGACATGCAAAGAAACAGGAAAGTACATTGCTTAAAAAGAAGATAACTCAATCAATTGAAAACAACCAAGAACTGACACAGATGCAGATGCTAAAATTAACACACAAAAATTAAAATGATTGTAATCCATATGTTTAAAAAACTAAGTGAAGGAATACCCTGGTGAAGTAGTGTTTAGGTCATTTGCCAAAGAAGCACAAAATCTGCTTCCTAGACCTGGGAGGAACAATCAATGTTAACAACTAAATAAAAATAAAATGCTCCATTCATCTCGCTCTGCCTGCCTACCTACTGACTTTCATTTCTGCCTACACCATTCCTTAAAAAAAAGTTAAATATAGAGATAGCAGATATATAAAAGAAGCAAGTCAATTTATAAAGTTGAAATAATGAGATTAAAAAAATACATAATGGGATGACTAGCAATCAGATATTTCATAAAAAGTTTATTAAATTTAAAGTCATAACAACAAAACTATTCAAATCTAAATGCAGAGAAGAACAGAAATTAAAAAATTAGCAGAACTTGAATGAGTAGCGAAAATCAAAAAACTTCAAGTTTGTACTGGAGTCTTGATAAGAGATAAAGGAAAGATGAAGAAAGTAAAAGTATTTGATGAAAAAAATTAAAAATGATTAAAACTATAAACACAAAGATCCAAGATGCTCAAAAAGTTCCAAGGTCAAGAAAATATAGAGGATGCACTAAGGCATAATTATAAATAAGTTGTTCAAAAGTAGTGAGAGAGAAAGACCTTTAAAGTAGCCCAAGAAAAGATGTTGTTTACAAGGACAAACAAGGATAATAGCTAATTTCTGAAGCAATGCAAACAAGTAGACAATAAAGTTACACATTTCAATGCTAAAAGGAAAAAAATACTGTCAATATTTTGATTATAGAACCACACAGAATATGAGAACGAAAATACAGTATTTAAACACTGCAATAAATCAACTAGATCTGCCAGACCTATATACAATATTCTACCCAACAGGTGCATACCCATTCTTCTCTAACAAATGGGAATTTTTCCAGGATAGTTTATCTATTAGGTCATAAATTATATTTTGAGATAAAAATAAATATCATACAAATTTCATAATGGGATAAAATTAGAAGTCAACAACATGAGTAAAACTGAAAAAATAACAAATTTGTGAAAATTAATAAAACACATTCTTAAACAACTAGTCGACCAAAAAAGATTCTCAAGGGAATTTAGAAAATACTTAAAGGAAAATTAAGGTAAAACACAACATACCAGGATTTATGGAACACATAAGGAGAAAATATATAAGTATAAAATTTTGTATTCTAAACAATAAGAAAAATCTCAAATCAACAATCAAACTTTTCAAAATCTGAGGAACTAAAGAAAGAAAAACAAATTAATTCAAATCTAGAAAGAAAGAATAATTAAGATAGATCAGGATATGTGAAATGGAGACTAGCAAAGCAATAGAGAAAATTAATAAATCAAAAGTTGATTCTTAAAAAGATAAACAACTGACAAACTTTTAGTTATAATAAAAAAGAGAAGTTTCAAATTATAAAAATTAAAATATAAGCATTATATTTTTAGAAATAATTCTGAGTACAATGTTTTATGTCAATAGATTGGATAACCAGATGAAATAGAAACAATCCTAAAAAAACAAAACTTATTAAGAATAACCACAAAGAAATTTTAAAAAAGAGATTATATCAGTAATCAAAAAGATACTAAAAAGAAAAGCCTTGGACCTAATTTTTGCAGTAGTGTATTCTACCAGACCTTTAAAGAAAAACAAATACAATACTTCTCAAGCTTTTCCAAAAAATTATAAGGGAGAGAACACTTCCCTTCCATGAGGTCAGCAATACCACATTACTAAAGCCAGATAAAGATATAAAAATAAAAGAGAACTGCAGACCAATATTTCTTATGAACATTGAAAAAATCCTCAACTGACTTCTCAGTGTGAAGTCGGTAACATAATAAAAGATTATACACACACACGACAAAGTAGAATTTCATCCTGTAATGCAAGGATGGTTCAACATACAAAATGGATAAATGCAATACACTACATTAACAGAATAAAGGAGAAAACTGCATGATCACCTCAACTGATAGAGATATAATTCAAATATTATGTTCATTATAAAAAAAAACACTCAACAAACTAGAAATAGAAAAACCCTCAATATAGTAAAAGTCATATATGAAAAACCCATAGCAAATATTCTATTTAATGATGACTTTTCCCCTAGATCAGGAACAAGATAAAATGTCCACTGTTACATTTATCATATTGAATTTATATTATTTATATTTAAAACAGTACTGAAAGTCCTAACCAGAGCAGTTTGGCAAAAAAATGTCATATAAGACAAACCTACTGTCTTTGGACTGTTTTTACACTAGCACTCCTAATTCTTTGATCTTGGATTAGAAATTTTACCACTGGTTTTCTAGCTTGTGGGCTGAAAAATGTGGGACTTCTTCTCCTCCATAACTATGTATTTCATGGGACCCATGGACTATGGGCCTGACCTTCAGTATCCCTGAACTGGTGCCCACCAGGCTTCAGGTACCCAGACACCTATCCTCATCCCTGGAATGACCCAGAACTAACACACACTAAGCCTCAGGTCCTGCTGATCCACAGACCACTGATTCCAACCAGTCCTGTTGCTTCCTGGAATCAGAGAACTCTAGGTTTCAGGTCCCACGGACATGTGGCTCCAGAGTTTCTCATTTCATCAGCCCAGAACCACTGCCTGCCAGGCTTCAGGTACCCAGACCCCTGTCTCTGGTCCCACTATGGCCCACAGTCAGCACATGCTAAGTTTCATGTCCCACAGACCTTTGAGCTGTCAAACCTTGATCCCACCTTGTTATAGCCCAGAACCAGAGCATGATAGGCCTCAGAGCCATTGGCTCCTGTGGCTAGAATCAGCACATGCTAGACTTCAGTCTTTGTAGGACATTGCCCCGCCCCCCACAGCACAGACACAGGAAGCCACTACCAGGAGCAAGTGCCCACTAGGCCTCAGGATCCAAAGATGCCCCCAGTGAATAAACCCAGACCCAGAAATTCTAAAACACATAATTGGGCTACCAGAAAGCTGTGCTTATGGACTACATCAGGGCTCCCTGTGAACCTCCCTGTGATGGAAAGCTGTGAAGACTGTGAGTACCATTTAAACAGCATCAGTGGCCCTCCACAAGAGAACATCTTAGAGAGAAGAAATATTTCCACTCCCACGGAAATTAAGGGACTGGCATCTGTCACATCATCATACAAGTAGTAAGAAATCTAACATAAAAGAAAAGGAAAGTCACAGTGTTAACCTCAAAGTTCATGGCAAAGCAGAAAAGAAAGTCATGAAATAATTTGTCACCTCCCAGAACACAAATGGTCCAAAAAGAGAAAGATGCCAGGATCTCAGCAACAAAGAACTCTATTGAGATGAATTGGGACAACCTAACATAAAGAGTGCTTTAAAATAGTAGTTACCAAAAAAAGCTGAATGAGATGCAAGAGGCACACACAACTATCCAAAAGCAATTGTACAAACTTATTAAAAGAAGTGACAGATCAAAGAGAATACTTCACTAAAGAGATTGTGGTCATGAAGAAAGTCTTAGCAGAAATGCAAGAAATGAAACATACAAAAATTGAAGATAAATATGGAAATGTACATAAAAAGACTCCATCTAGTGGAGAAATGATGTCAGAAATTGAAGACAATATAGCAGAGTTGACCTTCATGGAAAAGGGGAGAGGAACAAGACTGAGGGAAAATGAAGAAATTACATGAGAAATATCAGGCACTATCAGGAGAACAAACATAAGGATAATAGGTGTCTGAAGGAAAGGAAGAGAAAAGAGTAGAAAACTTATTTAAAGAAGTAACAGAGAATTTCCCATATCTATTGCAAAAAGTAACCATAGGGTTTCAAGAAGCAGAGGGAACACTGAAATTTCTAAATGCAAATAAACCTACCTCAGACACAACATAGTAAAATTAGCAGAAGTCAATGATAAAGAAAAACTATTAAACACTGCTAAAGAAAAGAAAAAGATAACCTACAAAGATGTACCTCATCAGACTTCTCAAAAGAAACCCTACAGACCAGGAGAAAGTGGAATGACATTTTCAAAATCAGGCCAGTAGAGAGTGGAAAAAAAATTTCAAAGTAGTAAAAGACACAAACTATCAACCAAGGATACTCTACCCTGAAAAGTTACCCTTCAAATAGAATGGAGAAATAAAAGTATTCAAGGACAAAAAAAAATTAATGGACTTTTCTATCACCAGGCCTTCAATTAAAGAAATCTTGAAAGAGAAGCTAAAATAGGGAAAACAAAAACAAAGATTCGCCAAACTTAGAGAATGGTAATAATCAGGAAAGCAAAAACAAAAACAAAAATGAGACTAACAGGAGAGAAAAATGAAACATTAAAAGGGTGAAAACATGTAATCTGTGCATATATATATATAGATATATAGATATAATAGGACATTAGGTCATAAAAGATTATCATAGAACAGTACAGTAAGAGACCATTCATGGGACACTCACAAAACCAAATTCTAAAGAGACACATAGCTGGGAAGTAGACACAATTGACAGAATAGACCCTGAGAACCATTTAAAGGAAAAAACAAACTTAAACAAATAGTAAATGAAGCAACAGACAGATAAAACCAACAGAAAGCAAAGGCTCAAATGACAGTAATAATGTTCTACATTTTAGTAATCACCCTAAATGTGAATGAACTGAACTCACTAATCAAAAGATACAGAGTGGATGGATGGGTCAAAAAAAATGGGAACCATCAATATTATGCCTACAAGAAATTCATAATAAATCCAGAGATAAATATAGGCTGAAAATCAAGAGCTACAGAAAAACATATCAAAAAAACAATGAAAGAAAACAAAGAACTGCAATAATCCTATCAGACAAGACAACCTTCCAACTGAAAATCGTATTGCAAGGCAACAATGGACACTACATTATGGTCAAGAGGGTAATCCATCAAGAAGAAATAACTATCATGAATATATATGCACCTAATGTAGGACCATCTAAATATATAAACAAATACTGAGAGAGCTAAAGGTAGATATTGATAATAAGACAATAACAGAAGGGAACTTCAACAGTCTTTGCATCAGTACATAGATCATCCAAGCAGAAAATCAACAAAGAAATAAGGGCCATAATTTAAACAATAGATTATATGAACCAGATAGACCTATACAGGGTGTTCTGCCCCAACAAAAAGGAATATGCAATCTTCAAGTGCGGAAGGAAAATTCTCAAGGATAGACAATATACTGGGGCACAAAGCAAGTCTCAACAAATTTAGTAAGATTGAAATTACAGAAATCATCTTCTCTGACCACAAGGGAATAAAATTAGAAGTGAACTAAAAGAAAAAAACTGGAAGAATCACCAAGATGTGGGTATTGAGCAACATGTTTTTAACAACTCCTGGATCATAGACGAGGTTAAGATTTATCTGAGCTTGCTTCTGTCTTGGAATGGCCTGTCCTTACACTTTCTCTTAAGGGTGTACTTTAACTTCACTTCAATAAATTTCACTTTCTTTTCTGGAAATAAAAATTATCTGAAAGTAAATGAAAATCAGAGACAAACTGTTGGAATATATGGGATGTGGCAAAAGCAGTTCTAAGAGGAAAGTTTATAGCCATACAAGTGTACATTAAAAACCGAGAAAGAGCCCAAAATAAATATCTAACCACACACTTGAGGGAAGTGAAAAAGGAAGAATAATCACAACCAAAAATAAGCAGAAGACAGGAAATAATAAATTAGGGCAGAGGAAATAAAATTGAAAACAAAAAGATCATACAAACGATTAATGAATCCAAGAGATGATTCTTTGATAAAATAAATTTATACATCTATAGGTAGGCTCACTAAGAAAAAGAGAGAAAAACCGCTAATCACAAAAATCAAAAATGAAAGAGGTGAGATTACAATTGACATCATAGAAATACTAGGGAACGTAAGAGACTATTATGGGCACTTATATGCTAGCAAATTATCAATCATGAAGAAACAGACTGGTTTTTAGAATGCAACAGTCTCCCAAAATTGAATCAGGAGGATACAGACAACTTAAACAGATCAATCATAAGTGGATATTGAAGCACTCACAAGAAAATATCCCCCAAAACAAGAGCCAAGATCCAAATGGTTTCAATAGTGAATTATACCGACATCCAAAGAAGAGCTGATCGCCATCCTTCTTAAGCTCTTTCACAAAGTTTAAGTGGAAGGAAAACTCCCAAGTACATTCTATGAGGCCAGTATTAACATGATTCCAAAATTAGACAAAGACAGCACAAAAAAAGAAAACTACAGACCAAATCACTGACGAATATAGATGCAAAAATATTCAATGAAATCCTGACAAATAGAATTCAATGGCATATCAAAAATATTATATATCATTGTAAGTGGGATTTATTCAAGGAATGCAAGGAGAGTTCAATAGTCCCAAATCAATCAATGTAATGCACCACAACAACAAAGTAAAAATAAAAAACCATATGATCATCTAAATAGATACAGAAAAAACATTTGACAGGATTCAACACTGATCCATTATAAAACCCTTGCCAAAATAGAAATACAGAGCACATACCTCAACATAATAAAAGCAATATGTGAAAAACCCACAGACAACATCATAATCAATGATGAAAAATTGAGTCTTTTCCCTAATATGTGGACTAATACAGGGTTGCCCACTATCATCACTACTATTCAACATAGTTTTGGAAGTCTTGGCTTGAGTAATAAGGCACGAAAAGGACATTAAAAGAATGCAAATTGGAAAAGAAGAAATAAAAGTATCATTTGTAGTTGACTTGATATTATGCTAAGAAAATCCTTAAAACTCCACCAAAAAATGTAATACAGCAAATTAGTAAGATACAAAATCAACAAACAGAAATTAGCAGCCTTCCTAAATACAGACAATAAAGTAGAGGAAAATTAAATTAAGAAAGAAATCTCATTCACAATAGCACCAAGAAAGATAAAATACCTTGGAATAATGTCAACAAGAGGAGATGAAATCATCTACAATAAAAACTACAGTCTTAACCAAAAGAAATAGAAGTAGACACAAGGAGATAAAAATTCCAAGTTCATGGATTAGAATAATAGCAAAAATGACCGTTATACCCAAAGCAATATATAGATTTAATGTAATTCTCTTTAAAATTCTAGGGACATTTTTCAAGGAAATTTAACAAATAATACTGAAGTTTAAATGGAACCACAAAGTTCCTGAAAAAGCAAAGCTATCCAAGAGAAAAGAACAGTAGAGGACTTCAAACTATACTACAGTGATCATTATCAAAAAAGTATGATATTGGAACAAAAATAAACTTACTGATCAGTGGAATCAAACTGAGAACCCACACCTCTATTGACAGTTAATATATGACAAGGGTGGCAAGAGGAAAATCTAGTCAACAAACAATGTTGGGAAAACTGGAATGATATCTGAAAAAAAGAGAAAGAAACTAGAGACTATCACTATAGCCATACACAACACTTAACTCCAAATAGATGAGAAGGATCTATTGTTGGGTGAGTGGACACCAGGACACCATCTCAGCTGTCAAAGTAGTTGGTTGTAGAGAACTCATCACTACTCATGCAACTGCTTGCAACCACAACTTCTCCCGATTGAAGGCTGTTCCTATTTTGCTTTTGAGAAACAGTTGCTGACACCTAAGCCAGACCTTGCAAAGACACAGTGAAAGAGCACTGAAGGAGAAATGCTAAATTGCTGAATGGATTTATGTAAGTAAGGGCAAAACAGTCTATCTGGAAGAGTGTAGCAGGGTGTAGAAGAGGGTGAAAGAACTTTGAGTCATTGGTATTTCTGAGGCGAAAGGAAAGTAAATAAGAAGAAAGAAGAGAGATTAGGCCAGCTATCCTGCTGTAAGGGACTTTATGGAGACAAAGATGTGAAGAAGAATTCTAGGACACTGAAAATATTCATGCACTTCTCCTCTTTTCTATTGAACTTTCATAAGTCAAACTGAACTTCAAAATAATAAAGTTACAGAAATTTTGAAAAACAGCATTTGCATACTTAATAAAAACAGACAGATAAAAACCAGGTACTCAGTTATTAAGCCTGTAAATTATATTGTTCAAATCGCAAAGAAATAATCCTCTCTAAATACTCTATACGCATTGGAGCATTTGTTGTAATATCACATCCTAATCTCAAGAAAATGTGAATGATATTATCCAGATGTTCTTACACAGAAATAAAATTAATTTACAAAAGTACAAAAAAAAAAATCCAAAACACTAAGAAAATGGTATTTATATGGGAATTTTAAAATGTGCTTCAGAATAATGCACAAGTAAAAGCAGAGGTCGTATTGCAAAATACAGACTACAGGAACTATATGATAGTTCAGGTATAACATTTTTAAGCTTATAGAGTACATTTAAAGCAATTATTAGAGTAAATTTTTTGGTCTTAAATGTTTAATTAGAAATAAAGGTGGCTGAAAATTAATCAACTAAGCTTTCAGCTAAAAAAGCTACAAAGGAAATCACACACAAACAGTTTTAAGAGAGTAGATAAAAGAGAATAATTATATCATATATTAATAAAATAGAAAATAAAGATAAATGAGACATGAGCAAAATGCAAAGTTGGTTATTTGAAAACAATAATGAGATATAATTCTAATGAGATTACTTAAGGCAAAAAGAATGGGAGAAAAAACATTAGCAAAAAAAATGCTTTAAAAGAACAAAGCTAAACCACTATGCTTAAATACTTAGCAAATAGACACATTTAAAATATTTAATTTCCCAAAAATGAGCAAAGGAGAAATGAAATACCAGATAATCATGCAAAATTAAAAAGTTGAATCAATGGATTAAAATCATCCCAGAAAGAAAGCATCTGACCTGTAATATTTCATATGAAAATTCTTCCAAACTTCAAATAAAAAATCATTCCAGTGTCATAGGAAGTCTCCCAGAGAATATAAATGGAAGCTCCTTTTATATCCCTCACTCTTTTCATGAAACTAGGATTACTACAATATGATAACCAGACAACATTAGGAAAAAGAAAATTATAGGCCAATCTCACTCATAAATGTAGATACAAAAATTCTAAATTTATCAAGACAGATTCAACAAAATATTTAAAATGCAAGTAAATAAAAATAATATGCTGAGGCTAAATTCAATTTATCTCAGAAATATAAGAACAATTTAAATTGAGGTAATCTATAGATGTTGAATATTCAGTCACTTCTTCAGACAAAAATTTCTGCTGAAAATCATTTAAAATGCTAGATTTTTTCTTATTGCTTCCTAAAGACATTGACTCTTGAAACAGTGGAAGCAGTTATTAAGTAAATGTCTAAAAGAACAATAGAGATTCAGAAAGAGCAGAAATTTTAAATATCATATACAGAAGACGCATTGGAGATCAATGGGGAGATGATGGCTGATTCAATTAATAGTGCTCAGAATGGTTTAACCTTATAGAAAAAAACAAGTAAAATTCTTATACCTCTATACAAAGCTGCAAAATCATTTCTGGATGAATTAAAGACTTAAAAACCAAAACTCAATAACTTTAGGAAAGCATGTAAGTCTCTTTCTTCTAGGTAGGAAATGATCTAGTACCCAAGATACATAAATTTTTAACAATCATAAAATTAAATAAATTATGCTAACTATATATTAGAAATGTCTGTTTCTGTGAGAACATTTCAGTAAATGAAAAGACAAGTCACAAGTTGGGCAAAGATATATGTAATCCATAGAATCAAAAAGATATTTATCTAATATTTAGAAAATGTACTTGAATTAATGAGAGAAAAACAGTAAGGAAATAAGCAGAAAATATGAATATTCTGTAGAAAAAATACAAAACAACAAATGAAATGCCGTTCATCCTTATTAGTAATGAGTCAATGGTAAATTAAAACCATGCGATACAATCTTATACCTACATGATGGAAACCTTCTTTAATTGGCAGACGTTTTGTATTAGTGAGCATGCAGAACAATGGGTATCCATACTCTGCTGTAGAGAATGTAAATCATTTCAGTCATTTGGAAAACAGGTTGGCATTTCTCTTAAATGTGAAGATATGTAAAAAGTATGACTCAGTAATTCTACTCTCACTTATTTGTACCAGAGAAACTCTTGCAGGTTTGCCCAATGTGAATTGCACAGCGATGTGCACATGATCATTTGTGTAATAAATCAAAACCAGGAGCAATTTAAATGTCCAACAGGAGAGTCATACAAGGGAACACTATACAGAGTGAAAAAACTACACATGTATGCATGGAAGAATGTAGACAATGAAAAGTGGAGAGAGCAAAAAGTAGCCAAAGAAGATGTGTATAATCATTCTATTTTTCAAAAAATGTCATCACTACATAAAACATAGGAATGACTTTGGAAAAGTACACTTATGAGACAAATCGTAGTGGCAGCAAGCTGTTGATAAATGATAACTTCCTAATAGTTGGGGGAGTGTTGGGAGCGGGAAGGGGTGAGGCAGGGCCAGAAGTCCGCCACTGCTGCTGATACTCTGCTGCTTACACTGGTTTGTTCATCTGATGAATCAAATGGTTAAAAAACAGAAGCCTTATTACAATTAGGAAAAAAATTCAACATTCTTAGCACAATCTTTAGGGATTTATTTATTTGGGTCCCTTTCTATGTCTACCCTTTCATTTGGTGCCTTTCTAATATTTATTTATCATTTTCCAAACAGCCTGGCCTTCTTTTAAGTTCCCCAAATGATCCAAATATCTTCCCATCTCAGTACTTTTTCTGCTATTCCTTCTGTTCAAAAACCTTACAAATAAAGATTCAGGAAAATGTGTCCCTGAAAAAAAAAAAGAAGGGTCTCTTAGAATAAGGTCAAACTCAGGCAGGAAAGACACTGCCCCTCAATGTTTAACCAAGTTTTATCCAATTTAACAACTGTAAGGGTATAACAGGTCAAAGGTATGAAATAAGCAGAAAATGGAACAAAGTAGCAAGTGGAGTCCTGTGTCATGTTTCCTAGGAGATGACGGTGAGACTAAGAATAGCAGGATTTAATACAGAAAAACAAACTCCTGTAGGTCAACAGAATCCAACACTTGGTGGCCATGAGTACTTGCTTCAAGCTTTGCTGTAATATTCAGAATGCAGGTTGTGCTCCAGGGTGGGGCGGATCGCCAATCTTTCTGCGAGCTGTGCTGCAGAAAAGCCTTGGTCATGGTTGGATCAGGATTTCCCTGGAGAAGCATTGCAGTGGTTAGAATGGAAAAGTTAAAATTTTTCAATGGTTTTTTTGAAGTGTTGCCTGAGTGTTTCTTTGTGACAATTGAGAATGGGAAGTTGAACAAAAGAATTGAGCATGTAGTAAGCACTAACCCAACCTTAAGTGCTTTCATGCTGCTCATGGTTAGGTAAGGATAATTTAAGGTAGATTTTGGCTGCGTTTTTTTTTTTTCATGAGATGATTTAATTGTAAGGATTAGGTAACTTTTTGGAAGTACGGAAATGGTAAATGTGGGATTTAAACACTAGTGTGTCTGACTCCAAATTGGATACTCTATGCACTCTATAAAGACATTTCCTATCATACCTCTGAACACTCAGTCTCCTCCCCCATTACAAAAAGGAAGAGGAATTAATACCTTCTGTCTCTTATAGATTTCAGTCCTACTACTGACAATACTAATATCAATCCCACATTCCTCAGCCTTTTCCATAGGATAGGAAAGACTCCTGAAGACATTCACTATATCTTGATTTTTCATATTTCTTTTTTGACCTTCAGACTATTCTTCTTCAAAGGATTGTGAAGAAAAATAACGTCTTAAAGATAGAGTAAAATCCACAGCGATGTCTTGGTGACTTCTCTTCAGTGTATAAGGTTCGATTCTTGGTGCTGACAAATGCTGAATGAAGATCAGTTGCTCCACATACAGGATACTCATGGGAATGAACAATAGAAGATGTTGAGGTTATATGTATTAGTTTTCTATCACCGTGTAGCATACTGTCAGACTTAGCTTTAAAGTAACACATACTTATTGTCTCACAGTTTCTGTGGGGCAAGATTTCAGACATAGCTAAACTGAATCTTCTGTTTAAGTTCTCACAAGGGTGTAAGCAAGATGCTAGCTGGCATGCCCTGGTGGAGTGGCAGTTAGGTCCACCATCTCCGAAGGAGTGCTGTCCACATATATCCCAAGGGCCAAGGTTCACCTCCAGGGTCCAGGGGAACAACCAATGTGAAAAACTAAATAAAAATAAAATAGAATAAAATTATTTTTCCTCCTCTCTCTTCCTGCATGCCTTCCTACTTGATTTCATTCTTGTTTACACCTTTCCTTAAAAAAAAAAAAAAAAAAAAAGATGCTAACTGGGCTGTGTTCTCATCTGCAGGCCCTATGGGAAAAGAATCCTCTTTCAAGCCTGCTCAAGCTATAGACAGAATTTATTTCTTTGCAGTTGTATGACTGAGGCCTTGACATTTTGTTAGCTGTCCATTGGAGACTGCCTTTGCCTCATATATGCTGCTCACAGTCTTTACCATTCATCAAGACATCAAGACAAGTCTTTAAGCTTTCATTTACCTTCACCTTAATGCACAAATGAGCAACTTTTTCCCCCCCTGATACCGGTTGGCTGATGTGTAATTTGTGTTTTCAAAAATTTGTAGGAGTTTGTATGCATAAATACATAAAAGGTAAATACCAAGTCAACAAAGAAAATATTCTGGAATGAGTGATAATGGTTGCATGACCTCATAACTATGTCAAAACCACTGAGTTGTAATTTTATGTTACATGAATTGCATTCAACAACATCCAGAATACCTAAACTATTCATTAAGGGTACATCCAAAATCAAAGTAATTCAAATATGTAAAAGTTTACAAACTGTATCTTCTATACAGCCATTCTTCAAAAGCTCTGAAGGAATGCACCTTAGCAAATCAAAAGAGTCCATCAAAGAGAAGAGAACATGAAATCCAAGAAGTGTGAGAGCAGCAATCAGGCCCAGAACAGGAGCTGCGCAAAGCACTCTGTGACAAGACTGCATGGCAATGCTTCCCACTTTCCTCCAGAAAGGGTGATGTGGATATGCTCCAGGCACTCAGCCATAATTCTAGCAGCAGCACGTATGGCATCTCTAATGCCTGGACCTTCCCTGGCAAAAGTGACACTACTGCAACAGACTGACATTATTTAGAAACTTTTGGAAAATTAAACTGGGAAATAAAAGACAAAAATCTGGCCTTCTTATCTGTAGTCTGGGATTACTTAAGGATTCTAATGAAACAATTCAAAACTTTTCAGCCGTACAAGTTAATCTGGTAAATAGACTAGTTTTATAAGTCTCTGCTTAACTTTAGAACACGAGAGATGCCGCCAATCATGATCACAGAAAGAAATAGTTGCTGTAATGCTAAGTTCCTACAGCAATGAGTAGAGGTGAAGAGTCATATTTGAAACAGTTACACAGGTTGAACAAAGAAGAGCTATCGGGCAAGTGATTTCAATATGTATGTTTTAGGAGAAAATAAAAAGCATACTTTAGGTGATAAATAAAAACCACTTATTTATCTCAGACATACGAAGGCAACCAAAAATAAAATTATAAAACATAATTGGCTATTGGAATTCAAAGGTACTTAATGTCACTAAATGGTGTACCAAACATAGGTAAGTAGGTAACTTTTATGTGATGTGTATTTTGAAATGATTAAACAGTTTAGAGTGAGAGACTTGTTTGCAATCTAGATTAGAGATAAGCAAAGTATAGAGCTGTTGGTTGTATTTTATCCAGAGTTTGAACTACTTAGGTTTGTTAGCCATGTGCATATAATATTTTATATAAATAAATGAAGTGTGTTTTATATCAGATGGAATACTTTCAGCTGAAAATAGAAGAATTTCCCACAGAAGTGTAATAAGCATAATAAACGATATATGATCTCAAATTAGCTGAGGTCTGGAAGCAGACACAGGCTCAGGCCGGCGGTCTGCAATACTGTGATGCACACGTCTTTCCAAGCACCCATTCTGCTTGCTTATGTCAGTCATCAGTCTCTTGCTTCTCAGCTTTAAATCCAACCATCTTTGCTTGATGTCCTGATGTTGGGGCTGTGCTCCGTAAATATTTATATTTTGCCAGAAGGCACGACATTAAGTGTTCTCAGTAGAGAGCACTTGAGGACATGCAGGAAGAAGGCTTCTCTTCTCTGTTCTGGTGAGAATTCTCTGCTTCAGCTCAGTGACTAGATTTCTGTTGAAGTAGATAAGTAAACTTTTGTAAGCAGAGAGTGAGAAGCATGGCATTTTAGATGGAAGTAACTCAATATATAAAGCAAGGAGAGAGAGGAGCATGAGCTTGGTTCTAGCAAAAACCAAAGTGGTAGTTTTCTGAGGTTTGTTTTTTTTTTAAAAAAAAAAAAGAAAGGTGCAGATGAATGAAGGCAAGGAGGCAGACAGCCAGGAAGAGAAAGGAGGAAGCATTTTTATTTATTTTGTTAAGTTGTTCATGTTGCTTGTTTCCCCCAGACCCAGGTTCTTGGGATGTATGTGACCTGCTGTCTGAGTCGGCAGAGCCAGTCGCTACTCCACCAGGGTGCACCGAAGAGGCAGATTCTTGAAGATGTAATCATGAAATTAATCATCTCAGTCGTGCACAAGTCATCAAAGCTGGAAATACCCATAGACATCCCTTCTGCTACATTCCCATCACACTCTATGACCATCCGATGCCGTCCAAACTCTTGTACAGAGGAGGCAGCAATGAATGTCTGCTACGTGAAGGCACATAGTGCGCACTGGTTGTATGTGTTCATGATGGTCTGCCTCGTACCATCCCAAAGAAGCACAGATTACCTCTTTCTGCGTCACAAGTGATACACATTGTGTTAAGATATAATAGATCTGGAAAGGGCTTGTTGAATTAATGTTTTAAATAATAAAACATTTACCATAGTCTGTGCCTATGTGCAAAAGCAAAATATTTATTATATATTCTAAACTCATTAAAGAAAAAGCAAGACAGTTTTAGCTTGCTCATGCACGGCCTTAAACATACTGCCCCAGACCTCCTCCTTCTCTTATCAACATCTGGGCAAGATTCCACAGTTCTTCTCAAGTATTGAGCATGGGGTAAAAAGGAAAAAGAATTAGTTTGTTTTACTTACTGTTTCCACTGAGGCTTTGGTCTGCATGGGCTGGCCTAGAACTCTGGGAGGGGGTTGGTTCTACAAGGCCCATGCATACTTCAGCATCGTCAGCTCCCTGCTATGTTCTCTAGCTCTTCTCCTGACCATACATTCCCAAAAATCTTTCACAGATGGTGTGGGGCCCAGAAGGTGGTCCTCTTCATGGAGGCATCTTCAAGAAGTCTTGAAGCTTGGCTTCATTCTTTAATGTTTGGGGATCTGGAAAAATTCAAGTGTCTTTGACATATTGCTGACTTTTCTTCTTACCTTGCACTTACAGTCTTTTCAGTTCAGTCTCCTGCCTTTAGAACTCTCCAGGGGGAAAGTGAGCATCACTCTACACATTCACAGATACCACAGACTCTTGGAGGCATGTAAAATTATCCCAAGAACCATGTCATCAAACTTCCCTCTGCTGGGCTGGCAGCACTAGGGAAAACCTACAGATACCATAGCCCAGCAACCATCTCTCCATGGTTGGGACTAATGGCTCCCTTTTCCACCACTTACAACATTCACACATCACTTTCTGAGAGCGCTTTTTACTCCCCACTCAACCAACAGTGTGATACTGGAACTGCCAAAACTCACCCTTTACATCCAACTCCCCTGTATTTCTAGTCTTCTCTTTTTTTGAATATATGGGATTCAAGACTTGTGAGAGTCCACTTTCTGCAAATCTCTGGATGCACTTGTAAGAATTTAGGGTACTTAGCAAAACTTTTCCTATCTCAGGGCCTTTGAGACAGAAAAAGTGACAGAAAGAGTCCGAATTAATACCTTACTGCGCATAATACATGTATGTGTCCCTACACAGATACATCCTGGCTCATTCTGAAAGGTTGTATGCAGCTATAGAAATGCAAAATATATAACAGTCCAATAAGATCCTGAAAAAAATATAAATCTGATATTTTAAAGATACTTCAGATCCAGCTGAAGATTTTTACACAGAAGCGTGACACGATGAAAATTATGTCTGGGGTACGATGAGGAATGGGTGTGAAATTGTGGAGACAGGAGATTCACTAAATAGATTGGTCACAGAAATCTGAGTACATGGTAGAAGAGTATCTGGACCCAGGTATACAGAGAGCAGTGGTGGGAAAGGATGAGTCAGACAAGTATGGGGAATAAGTACCAGGAATGTTGATGGGGAGGGAAGTGTTTTAGTTTCCTGCTGTAATGAAGGCACTATGTGTTCAAGATGACAAGATGACAACTCGTGTTTTCTTCCCTACTCTCTATTCATCCACAATGCTTCTCACTCTTTGTTAAACTAATTTTTTTTAGTATTTTTAGTATTTTACTTTAGTAACTTTGTTTTAAAAGTTAAAATATACTCATACATGTAGGTTCCCCATATATGCAATTTCCCCATCCCTCAGATATATGTCAACACACCCTGCCCTCCACCAAATCACCAAGAGTTTTTCACCGTTGTCCATTGGACCCCACCACCCCTTGCCCCCTTCCTCCATTCATTCTCTACTAATAACCGCATTCCTATTGCAAGTATTCAGGGGTTGGTTTTGTTTTGTCTTCTCATATTCCACCTATGAAAGAGATCATCTGGTATCTGGTTTTCTTCTTTTGACTTACTTCACTTAGCCTAATCCCTCTAGATCCATTCATGTTGATTCAAATGACAGGATTTCATCTCTTCTAAGGCTTGTGCAGTATTGCATTGTGTATATATACCACAACTTCTTTATCCATTCATCTGATGTTGGATATTTAGGTATTTTCCAGTTCTTAGCTGTTGCAAATAGGGCACGTCTCACTCTTTCTAGTGATAAGACCTGAAGTATGCTGCCTGGTCATCTCCCTCCAAAATGGTTCCCTGGGCTCAGCAGAGTTGTGCCATAGATGATAACAGGCAAAGCTGGGTATTGCTGAACACACTTTAATATCAATGGGAAAGAGGAGGAGAGAGAGAGAGAGAGAGAGAGAGAGAGAGAGAGAGAGAGAGAGAGAGAGAGAGAGAGAGGATTGAATTAGTGGTCAACTCTCTCCCTGACTGAAAGGCAGTCTTCTACTGATAGCCAGCATTATAGTAGATTTTGGAAACAGCACAGCAGTGCCAGCTCCTGGGTAAATCATCTTTTCAGTCTCTTGTATCAAATGGAACACCTGGAGTCTACTGCAGGAGAAGATGCTCCCTCTATCTCAAAGCCTGAGTGACCTTGACTCATCTCCAAATATGGATTCTGAGGCAGTTAAAAGAGCACCAAGTGGAACCGAGGCACCAGGCTGACATATTTCTGGGGAGTCCACACTGGCCTTTCCAAATGTCCTCCATTGTGGTCCAGAGTGTTCTCTGGGATTCTCAGGATGACTGCTCTCAAGTAGTACCAGGCAATCTTCTGCAACTTTTCACAACTAGTCCCTACAGCTGTGGAGAAAACTCCTTGCGTAAAACCCAGCCTGTTGAATCATTCATTTCCTGTTTTTGATCTCAGAAATTCGTTTGATGTTGCTTTCTCAAAAACAAAACAAAACAAAAACAAAAATAAAAATAAAAACATAATTTTTGGAAGAAAAACTATATAATGCAGCATTGTGGACTAGACCATGAAAACCAGTTCATTTTCCAGAAATCTTGCCATTATAATCATTTTTCAAAGAAAAAATCTGGACTCTGAGAAATACTCTAGGGCTGTTCTCCCACGATGTGAGGATGTTGGACATCAAGGCAGGATTCCTGGTTCCGTTGGAGACATCACTCAGTTGGTTAGCATCAAGTCTGGAGACGCTGCTGTTTGTGAAAACACCAGATGAATTACTAGTGCAACCAAAGAATCAGTTGTGTGGGTGTTTCAAGTCTTTCAATTTGTGAGAGAACTTTTCTCTTCAGTATTAAAATAAAACCTAGTTTATTCCCTATCCTTCATTTAGCTGACTCCCTGCTTTTCTCTGGAATCTCAGGGACTTTCCATTTCTTATAGTTACTCCCTTTTCTAATATCTTCCTTCTGTTCAATTATCTGTTCCACTTAGATTCTCATCTTTGCATCTGCTTGTTCTATCTACTTAGATCAAAACAAAATGTGGAAAACATGGATACATTTCCATGATTTTTCCAAGGAATCACCCACACAAGTTGGTGGTTTTAAGGAAGTTTGCAGAGTCAGACGTAGAGGAGAGAGCATACATGGCAGGATGGCAGAGGGCTAGCAGCTTCCCATGGGTGCCGGTGAGACCCTCCTGTTCCAGAAGTAGCCTCATCACTTCCCCCAGAGGCAGTTTCTCCTCTTACCTCCTTCAAAGCAGACAATCTTAAACCTTCCCTATCTCCATTCTTCCGTAATCCCTCTCCCTGCCTTCCTCTTAAACTAGTGTGAGAATTTAAAATTTTCCTTCTTCTATTGGATAGACGAATTTAATTTTCTTTGTCTCATTCCTCCACTTCCAGATTAAGACCTGGGGTATAAATTTTTGCCCAAAATTCAAAAACCATTGATCATGCTACCAGCCAAATTTTATTTCCCAACTCCCATCCACATTGGTTTTTAAATCATTAAATTAAAAAGCCATATAAATACTACAACATAACTATTCTCAGTAGAAACCAGAAACAGAACAAGAAAGACTCCGTTTCAAAGCATATTTCCATATTTATTTTAAAAAGTCCATCCACTTGACTGGGGAAAAATAATTTTTACACTCAGTAGTGCTGAGATGATTTTTTTCTGGCTCCGCATCTAGGATAATGACTGAGAATAGGAGTCACTGTCTGCGGACATGCTTATGGACTCTGGTTCCTCTCCACAAACAAAAGAAGGCTCCCAGTGAAAACCAGCCCTCCTATTTCTTTGCAGAGGAGAGGAGGCTCTGAGATTGTCTCACCCTCCATACATAGGAGAGAAAGACGCACCATGGGATATAGCATTGCCATATTAGAATATACCCAGCACACAGACATGGTAAGCGAAGTGGCTGATGTCAGTTTTCTGCAGAGTTGACTAATGCAAGAGCATCAGTGAAAATGTGTGTGAGTGGACTATCCATTTTTATCTAGAAAAGTTCCCTAAAAGACTGGCCCCAAAGGGCTGGTCCAGGCACAGTTGCCATATGAGAAAACATTTGAAGAAACTTGTGGAAAACTTAGAAAAATAAATATGATATAGTTTTTTAAAATCCATCTGTGTAAGCTTTCAAATTTGTGGTTAGAGGTTGTTCTATGGTATACAATGAGGTTATCTCTCCAATTTACAATTTTAGTCTTATACTGTCCTCTTTTAAACAAAATGATGATAAGCCATCTTGTAGGATTTTTTTTTAAATGCTGTGCTTGAGCAAGCTATGTCCTCAATTAAAATTAAAAAAAAAATATTCATGAATGTCTGGGAAACAGATCTCCAGAAACATATTTGAGGGATTAAGAAAAGAAACAAAGCAAAACACAACAAAACAAAAACATAAACTTCTCAATCCCCTGTAACTTGCAAAGAGGAAATCACACAGAGTTTTCCTAAAGCCAGAGACCAGAAGAGCTGTGGAGAAGGTTCGCAGATGGGACCCAGCTCTCTCTGGAGGAGGCTTTAGGGGAAAGACACTGGGACACTGGAGATGGAGCAGCCTCTCCCACTCTTCCTCCCACCCCACCCCATGTCACTCTCATCCTGTACTCCCATTTCCACATGCTCTTTATGGAATAGTAGAAGGGTCAATGTGAAATGTTAGATGACGGAGAAAATAAGATAGAAACATGTTTTAACTGTTTACTTGAAAAACAAACGAACGACTTCGTTAAACGACAAAATCAGAAAGCTTCTCAAACCATTCTCACCATGGAGGAGGGCGGCGTCGGGGGATTCAGGACTCTTACACTCTGGTCCCAATACCGCAGCCAGGACATTTGGTCACGGCTTTGAATTGTGACAAATCATTTTTTTAAAGTCTTTCTTTTTAAGAATCATGGTATAGGACACTAGAAACCTGGTAGTGGGTGCAGAGTGAAATGCACACAGACTGAGGTGCGAATTCACTAGCCTAAAAAACATACAGCAATGTAAATTTTTAAATAATTTTAAAAAACTATCTGACCTTTGAGGAGATACTCAAATTATTACTCCATGTAAACCTGAAATGCACAGAAATTAAGTGAGACAAATGCAGGGTCCGGTAGGCGAGCTCAGGGCTGCAATCCAAACAAAATGTGAAGATGTGTTTAGGAAGAAGGAAGGTGTTGACTGAGAGTCCAATGCCCACATCAAAAAAAGTGAAAAAGCAAAATCAAAAACACAGCATTTTGTAATGGTAACATAAGTGGAAAGTGATCATATCAATGGCAGATAAAAAGAGTATTTGCATATCTGAAAAGAAGATAGACCTTACATTATTGATATCATTAATTCTACGGTCAGTTACTAAAGTCATTATTTTTATTTCAGCAAGTTAGCAATGAGGCTCTAATACAATTTCTTAAAAGTATTATCTCAGCACTATCATACTATTTCCTAGACCAAAATTTGTCTCTTTGTATATAAAATATAAACTATAATGTATTATAATGTAATTTATTATATGATATACTAAATTACATATTAAATACCATATTTATGTTATAGCAGGCATATTATACACTATATGTAACATATATAAAATACTATAATATGTAATATAGCCTATCATATAATATATAATTGTGTAAGTATGCAAACATATAAGTATGGGAAACTTCAACACATGCACAATCATCTCTGTATAGGGCATCCACTATCTACATTCTTAGAATACTAGGAGAGGAAAATATGCTAGCTAGGCAAGTGCTTTCTAAATTTCTACTCCATGGCCACCAAGGTGAACACAGATGTTACAGAATTTAGATCTTGAAGAGATCTTAAGACAACATAGTTCAGTGATTTTTCATTACTCATGAGAAATTGGCATTTAGAAAATTATGTAATAAATCAGATGTCCAGCTTACTAAATGAGAACACTTTGCCTCTGAGACTTCTTCAAGCAAATCACACCACTTCCCTATATGCTGTTTTCATTTTTCCAGGAGAAAGACTTTAAGACATGTTTCTTTTATGTTATCCTTTTCAGACAAGGCATAATGGGCACATGATTGTGTTCTGAAATCTTCCCACTTTTTGACTCTAACTTATGTGCTTAGAAAATAGAGATAATAAATGATAATTCCTTATCATGTTCTTGTATTTAATTGTTGAATTTTGAATTCCTATTTCCTCCTTCATTTATTCCTTTAACCCCCATCCACACTTCCTACCAATAAGAAAACTGCGTGCATTCACATTGGGTGGGCTCGCCCCACTAATCAAATGCACATGTAGATCACATATGCAGACTCTTTTCTGAACATATGAATGAGAAGGTAATATTCAAAGGGAAGAGAATATTTTTTAAATGACAGTGCTCACTTTCTATTCTGCTTCAATTTCTAAGGGAAAAAGCTTGAAAGCCTCCATCTAGCTAGGTCATTTCCCCAAATGGGCACACTTTTGACATAATCCTGATGCTTGAGGGTATCATTCATTGAGTGGGTTCTAGAAATAGTGTCCTGAAACAATATAAGAGCAAAGGCCAAGTGTCTAAAAGTGAATCAGCTATCTAAGAATGCTTAATAAAGAACTGAACAAAGAAATAATGGAGCAGCAGTTTGAGTCACAAGAAGACTGAGACCAGAGGAGTTCTGGAGCAGTGCAAAACATGGGGTCCCTGCAGGCATTGCTGCTATCTTGCAGAGTTCATTGCAGAGGCCAAAGCAGCCTGAACAGTGAACAGTCTAGTATAGCAAAATGACAAGAGAAAAGAGAATGGGAGGAGATTTCATCAAAAGCTATCTGCAGGTAGCAGGCAGGGCATCTCTTTCCATGGGATTTATGCAGGCAGAGAGATGGATGTATTTACACACACACACACACACACACACACACACTCTTGAAGGTAGAAAGGATTATTCTTTCTCTGTCATTTCCTTGATAGAGTTAGAGGCTAGGTCATTTAAAACTACTGGTGAAGGTAAGGTAGGAGGAGTGAGGACCATGGTGAAGTCTTGCTTGCTGCCAAAAATAGGAAAAAGACCTTCCAAACAATCCTGCCAATAGTCCACACAGTTGAGCTGAACATCAGTGGACTCGTGTACAGGAACTACGGTGGGATGTTTGGGGATTGGGGCAGACTGAGGATTTTCAGGACAGTTTCTGGAGTGATGAGGAATTGAAGAGAGTAATGAATGCTGAAGCAGAGGGAATACAGAGCTGAAAGTTTTGTGTAGTTGAAGTGATGCTGTGCTGTTGGGAGGCAGAAGGAGTGAGGTCTGAGATGCAAGTGGAAGCTGATTTTGAGGTGGCATCATCTAAGAGTGGTTTTATCTGTGATGGGTGAGGGAAGCCATGTTTGGCCTGAATTCACTTCATGGACATTGAAATCCTCTGGATAATGGAAGGAATTGAATGTAAGAGGAAGACTATGAGCCAGGGAGGCATCGACATCTTCAAGGTGCGTGATGCAGTAAAAAAAAGAAAGGATAAAGGTAATTGAAGTCAAATGGGTTTCAAAGGAAAGAGCTTTTCATTTTGTCTTTTTAATTCCTTGTAGGTGGGCTACAATTATGGTGAAGAGGGGTGGTAGTCTGCAAGGAGAACAGATTCTGTGACTAATGTAAGCCTATATTGTAAAATGTAACCTATAGAACACAGGTTCTCATCAATCCTAGCCTTCACTGCTGACATGATCAGGTAAAGTTACGTTCAACAATGGAAAACAAAGTGCAAATTAGCTGCATCTAAAGTTCCTAAAATGTGTAACAACTTTTGAGAAAACTCATCTTCTACCCATGTGAATTGTTGGTTCCCTGGACAGCTCAATTTCAATCTCAGGCAAGTCAGGTTGACCTTTGATTTTATCCAGCATCTATCAACTCGTTCATTCAAAACGTACATATTGAGTGCTTTTTCTGTGCCAGGAGCTGTGTTAGGAATAGGGGAAACTCTGGCAAGCAAAAGCAGAGGTGACTCCTGCCCTCATAAGTGTTTCCAAGTCCAGTGTTAGGAAGAGACATACATGAACTAAAGGATCACTCTCAAAATGCTCGATTACAATTATGAGAGGAACAGCAAAAGAGAAGAGGGGCCCAGAGGAGATGAGAGAGTGTGACCTGGGACCTAATTTAACCTGGGGAAATTCTTCTCTAGGACATAGCACTGGAGTTGAGATCTGAGAAATATGTGATGTTAATTGCAGCAGGAGCTGGTGTGAGCACTCAGCTAACTGTGAGACTGGTGCCCTGAAGACCGCACTGAGGGAGAACACGGTGTGCAGATGTGGCACAGTGCTATGTTTACCTGCGGGCCTGTAGGTAAGTCAAAACATTTGGATATTTTCCTGAAAGCAATGGAAAGTGGTTGAATGGTTGGAAATAAAGGAAGGACAATTAGATATGCTTTGAAGAAGTCATTCCATCTACCCTGTGAAGAATGGATTTGGAGTGGAAGACAGAAAAGGTAAAATTAAATATGGTTCCAGTAAAGAACAGATAAAAAAAATCAGCACATACCAGCAATCAGCAAATGTTAGTTATTAGAACTTTTTGATTCCAAGAACTCTATTTAGATTTCAAAAGAAGGAGAGCCACAGAATGACGGGAAAACCTCAGACTGCTTAAGTTAGATGTTTGTTGTTACTTATTTTCATATTTTACCTATGTTTCCATTGACTTCTAGAATCAATTTATAGAACCCTCTCATCAAAGCATAGGTTAGTTTGTTCTTAAATAATATAAGTTGAGCAAGGAAAGGTAAGATACTAAAATGCATTTAATCCACATGCTAATTCATTTATCTTTCCCAAACTTAAAATATTTTCACCAGACCCTAGTATTGTTTATAAGTAGATATATGTCCCCATGACTGCATCCCTAAGATCCTGAAGCCCTTGGTTGTGTCACAGGATTGCACTGATTTCTTAGTCATAACCCACTCTGCTTCTCTCCATGATGTCTTCTTTAATGTTGATGAGTTCACTTTAATTACTGCCCTTTTTATCTGAGACAACAGCGAGGCAGAAGCAATGTAAAAAGTCAAATTGTTTCTTCGAAAATGAGAATTTATTGTGTCCTAGTGTCACTTTTATTAATTGTTGGAAGTTAATGGTATCCAGACCTGCAGAATTTCATATAAACAGCTAACTTTTTTTTTTTAATCAAAGGGAAATCTCTCTTACATTCTATATACGGTGATGTACCTTCTGTTGTAGACTAGTTATACACAGTCGCTTTATTTACACCAGGCAAGCTAGGAATTTGACCCTGGAATAACATCACTAAGAAAAATATGCTCAGATCAGAGAGGAACTGAACTAACCAGACGGGTAACTGAGAGAATTTTCCATGTGTCTCTTCCTGTCACACAAGCATGGGCTGTGTTGACCAAACAGACTCCCAGGAAGAGGCTCCCTGGGTCTGAGCCAGGACCACTTAGAGAGAAGCAGAGGAAATTATCCTCCAGATAACGTGAGTAGAAGAAAAGTAAGATGCCTTTGCTTTATTTTTGTCCTAACCTATTTGAAGAAAATGACTGGGGAGATATCAAAGGAATTCTAATTTTAAATTAGGAATATTTTAACAAAACATGACTCACTGGGGAAAAACAAGTGATTCTAGAGGCATAATTCCTCCCCAGAGTAGACAGAGTCCTTACAGCCATTGCCCCCAAGAGGGCCTTGTACCTTGTGGTTTGAGAACAAATTAAGAGCAAATCTTTGTAGTTAGGATGGATGCCAACATTCACACCAGCTCCCCTGACTTTAGGAGGATCCTGTGGTGTTCCCGCCTGCCCAGTACATTGACCAGTTGGCCTGTTTGCAAGAATCTCAATGGGGAAATGCTTACTTTTTATTATAGATGTCACACTGTCCATTCAGCTCTGTTCTCAGAATTGGATTGTGAACATAATTCTTAGCGATGCTGGTTTAATTTGTCCACACAACTTCATAAAAAGCCATTTCATTACATGAGCTGGAATCGTATTCATGTCGGATGTTTTGCACATGGCAAGCAGCATGATTTATATCCTGGCGAGCACTCTGTCAGAGGCAGGCATTTCAATGCTGTGCCGATTATTTAGATGTATTCAGAATCTCGCCCTTTCTTGCCAATGGATACTAGGCTTTCTCCAAGAGCTCTATATTTGTGTCAAGATATTCCTTTCCTGAGAGAGATGCCAAAACCAGATTTATCCTGTTCTACCAAGGTTAAAGCAACGAGTGAGATGTCCTTTGTTTTTTCTCCATTTCTTAGTCCCAGAAAATAATTCATCTACATCCACACAGTGACAGCTCTTGGCATGAACAAAGGTGTCCCAAGAAAAGCCAGTAGGCATCCATGCAATTGTTCATGATTGTATCATTGTGTATTTAGCATATTTGTAGGCTTTAAGTTTAAGCAAAAGTCTGACCTAAAATAATTCAAAACAAAACAAAATTAATAAATATTCAGTCATTTTTATCATATTTTACAGTATGCTTGCAAAATATCAATGAAATTCCTCAAGTAAAGAAATCCTATACTACAGATTTCCAAGAAAATTAAGTCAGGTATTTTCTAGTTAGGTTCCTCTAATTTTCTTCCTTGATTCTTGAAGTAACTTGTAAACACAATAACAAATTATAGTAATTTGTTTCATTTTATCTTACTTTTGAGGTATATCATGACTTTTATTTCCTTTTTCCTTTTGCTGCAAAGAAGACACAGCACATGCTGATACTTATTTCCACACAGTCCAGGTATGACTGCATACAGTAGGAGCATGGATGTTGGGGTAAATGATATATAGAAATTATTCCTGTGCGAATAATATTTCCAGATTTTAAAAAAATCTCTCTTGCTCTTTTTCTTCAAGTTTCCCTTAAGAAAATTCTTTTGAGATCAGTAATGATCAGTAATGCTACAAAATTCTCATATATGTAACTCTCAGGATGAGCTGTTCTGTTCAGCCTATGCTATTTTTTTTTAACAGTCACAGACATTACTCCGATTTCATAGACAAAGTATGATGAGATAATTAATTCTTTAATGTCTTAAACAGGTGCATTCAGCAGAAGAAACCTGGAGCATTGTCCAATCTCACTGCCTTCAATCTTCTGTCTAACCCCTGAGTGTTGAGCATTGTGACTGACACTGGAGAGGTCAGAGTAAAAGGAGAGCTTGGTAAAGAGCTTAAGAAGGGTTATTTTTAAAAGTAAAACTCAAAAAGATCACTAATAAAAGATACGACAAATTTGAAATTCACCAGTTTTAAACAAGATATGGTCACATCAGGGAAAATATCTGAGAGAAGTCAGTATCAATTTATGATACAATCTCTTATACTCCCCCAAAAGACCTACAGCTAGTAACAAAATACTTAGTATCAAAAACTGAACATCTTCTGCAAAATCAGCTTCTATTCAGCATTATACTGTCATTCCTACTTAGTGCAATAAAACAAGGGGATAAAATGTAAACACAGTGGAGAAAAGGAAGCAAACCTACTTTGTTCTCCCAGTATTATTTTATTACCTTCAATTCCTAGTGTCAGTCTCCACATCACCTTGGGTTGGTTCACCTTCCCTTTCACAGGCATGGTCTGTCTAGATGTAGTTACAGTGTCTATTCAAGTGTCTCCTGAGGGACTGCCATCCCTGCCGCAGAAATAGAAGGGATCCTGGCCTCTCTCACCTCCATTCACAACTTCCTGTGAGTGACAGGAGGGACTGTGTCACACCCTCTCAGAAACATGATCATGAATATAGTAAATCATAAGGAACTCACTAAAAGCTACTAGAACTAATTAGTGAGATTAGCAAAGTGACAATATTTAAAGTCAATATAAAATCTATTTTATTTCTATATACAAAGCAATAAACTATTATAAATTGAAATAAAAATACTATTTGCATCAACATAAAGAAAGCATGAAATATTTATGCATACATTTAGCAAAAGAGGTTCAAGATGTATATACTGAAATTTACAAAAAAATTCTGGGTAATATTCAATAAGATGTAGGTAGAGTCTCATGTTCTTGAGTTGAAGGATTTGATATTTTATATATGTAGATTCTTCCTAAGTTGATCTATAAATATAACAGAATTTCAAGAAAAAATTAATAAGCATTTGTAGAAAACAGCATGCTAATTTTAAAATTTATATAGAAGTGCAAAGGATCTGGAATATCCAAAACAATTTGAAAAAAGAAATACAAAGTTGAAGAATTTATACTATTTGATTTCAAGATCAACTATAAGATTAATGAAAGAATAAACATTCTAGATCAACTGGAACAAAATCAAAAGTCCAGAGTAGATGCATATGTATGTATATATGTATATATATGCATATGTGTATATGTGTATATGCATGTGTATGCGTATATATGCCTATACATGTATATATATGATAAAATGATTTTCAACAATGGTTCAAAATGATTCATTGATGAAATGATAGTTTTTTCAGCAAATGATGGTACAATTGGAGATCCACTTTGAAAAAAAAAAACATTATCAATCTTAACCTCATGCCATGCACAAACTCTTAATGGATCATCATTTTAAAAATAAGAGTCAAAATTATAAAATATAGAATTTAGGAGAAATTCACCATCTCAGGATAGCCAAATATTTTTAAGATATGATACAAAAGTCACAAACTATTAAATAATGATAAATTTGATTTCATCAAAATTTTAAATATCTGTTTTCTGAAAATACTGCTAATAAAATGAAAAAGCAAGTTAACAATATACCTTCAAAAACTCTTATGACTTAATAACAAAACAATAAACAACATAATAAAAATGAGGACAGTATTTGGAGAGGTGCTAAATAAAAGATATTTATACATGATGACATACTCATCATCAATAACCACTTCCCACTTCCCACCCCCTGGAATGACCTAGAATGATATGGAGCACCTGGAACTCTCATACACATTACTGATCAAAATGCAAATTAAATAAACAATTGGAAAACCGTTGGATTTTTTTTTAAAGTTGAACACAAACGCACAGCTTCCATACAATCAGCAATCCTAGTCTTATTATTTACTTACAAGAAATGAAAGTAATGTAGCAAGAATTGTTCATGTTCATAATGGTTAAAAAACCGGAAGCAAACTAAAGTCCATCAATGTGTAAACAAACTGTGACACAGTCATACAATGGAATACTAACTAAAAGTATTAAACAATGATATATACAGATAAATCTCAAATCAAACTGAGGCAAACAAGCTACACAACAGTGAGCACATTCTAAATGATTCCATTTATATGAAGTGACAAAAGCAATCTATAGTGACAGAAAGCAGACCAGCAGTTGTCTGGAGCTGGGGGTCAGAGGAGGCTGACCTGGAAAGCACACAGGGAGAATTTTGGGGGTGATAGAAATGCTCCATTTCTTGATTGTGATGGTTAAGGTTTGTATAATTGTATTAAAATTACCAAAAGTTCATTAAAACTGTGTTTTTTTTTTAACAAACAACTTAGTAAATATTTCTCTATCCACCAGATGACCCCATTGCACTCACCAGTACGCCATGTTACTAACCCCCATTCTCTTGGAAGGCTGAGGGCTTGTTGTAGCCTTCAGGACTGGGACAAGAGCTTGCAAGCCCACAGACTCTGTCAGCAACTAAGCAAAAGAGAGAAATGACCTTCACTGTCCAGTTTCATTCAAAGAGTCAGGAGCCAGAGGGAATTTGTGTCATTGGGAGAGGGAATGGAACTTTAGCCCCCAACACCAGGGGTGACCCTGGAGACCTGTACCAGAGCTAGAGTTGAACTCTACTGAGAGTCAGCTGTATGGAGGTAAATTTGTTTTCTTTTATTGCCTCTAATTCCTAGTTTCAGTCTCCACAGCACCTTGGGCTGGTTCTCCTTCCCTTCCGCAAACACAGCCTGTCTAGTTGCAGCCACATTGTCTGTAGATGAGTGTCTCCTGAGGGACTGCCATCCCTGCTGCAGAGCTAGAAGGGATCCTGGCCTCTCTCGCCCCCATTCCCAACATCCTGTGAGTGACAGGAGGGACAGATTCTCTCCCCTTGACTCCTTTAATAGACTAGGCACCAAACACCAAACTCCAACTCCAGGGAAGAATTTGCCTTTCAATTGGGGGACATAACTAGACAGATACTGTCCACATGGGTACATGTGTGTCATTGCAAGACAGCAGGACTGAAATTGGAAACTTAGGATCATTTTCTTATCTTTGATTTTTCCCTCCCCAGTGCCCTTCACTTACCACAGGGCATAATCACCCTCTTGGGTCAAAGTCTTCTTAGCAACCACAAAAATATTCAAACTTTTAACACCAAAGTAAAATTTCTGTAAATTTCAGAAAACGTTTGCTTCCCATTCAGCTGCAGAAGCTCGTGGGAGAACAAGAGTAATGCAGTGGTTCCTGGAAATATCCCTCAGACTCAAAAGATGGCACCTTAGTGAATGTGGAGGAACTCCAGGGCTCCCCTCCCTTCCCACTCTCCCAATTTTTGGTGTCACTTTCAAATACTTCGGGGGAATTGGCCTTTTTTCCACCTCTACCCTCAATCATGACCTGCACATTCCATCTCTCTCAGCTCCTTCCTGCCATTCTTAGTGTCTTCTTTCTTCATTCCTCATGCAGCTCACACATTTTGAGGTACCTGAGAGCACCAAGTGAGAAATAACTCTAAATTTGGTTATAAGCACCACTGTCATGAAACCTGCAGACTGTTCAGCGTGTCAGAGATCCCCATTGACTGTCCTTCAGGCTTCTCCCCTCTTAGGGAATCTTCTCCTTCTTTGGCACTTGCCCAGTTACTGCGGCTCTTTCCTCTCTAAGCTATACTCCAGTGAGCTTATTGTTTTTTATTGCCTGAAGCTATTTTTCTCACTAGAAGGTAACGTGACCCTCTTCCTAGGTAGGGTCACCATACGTCCCAGTTTTGTCATGGTTTAGCAATGTTGTCCTGGTGTCCTGACTGGTTTGAAATTCTGTCTTGATTTCAATCATAGTCTACTAAATTAATTTGGGTAAACACACATCCAACAAACTAGCTCCAAATTGCCCAATAAGAGGGTAGGTTTCTGTAATAAGGGTGCTACTTCAACCCTCTTCTGTGCCTGATAACCCTCTAATTGGTCTCAATTTCAGCTCTAAAAATTATGCTAAGTCCCTGCGTCTCAGGTGGCTGGAGTACAGGCCATGCAACAGCTATGCACCTGGGTTCAAGACCTGGAGCCAGAGGTAAAAAACAAAAACATGGTAAGTCTATTCCAAGGTTCGAAGTGCCACTAGACTTCTAAAATAATTACCCTGTCATGCTGCCCTTCAGATACGTGCATATTGCATGTATGTGTGTTTGTGTGTCTCTGTATGTGTGCTCTAGTAATATTCTTGCCTTCAGCCTTGGTTTTGGAGGGAGGGAAAATGATGCTAGGCTAATTAGTCCCAATAAACTTTTTAAATTTATTCAATCTTTTTAATAACAAATAAGTCTGGTTACTGAATGCACAAACCAAAAAAAGTACTTTGCTATTGTCATTTGTTGCTTATTGGACTTTTCCCAAACACTTTTTCCTACTATTCCCTGAGGAAGATAATTCCCAGTAATGGTTTTCTCCCCAGTTTGTTCTTTTCAATCAGGGACCTAAAGATCTGTGAATCTTTGAAGGCAGCTCAAAGTCCTCAGGGAGACCGAAAATCAGATGATTTCTCCAAGCTTCCCTCAGTTTGTGCCCAACAGGGAGACGGATCACTGACCACATATGGAGGCCAGTCATTCAGGGAGCCTTCACTGATGGTGACTTAGAAGGCTTTCTACATACTCTCTTCTGTTTGGGACACTGCCACAGTAGCGCCCTGTCTTTGTTCCCTCCAGAAGCCAATTAACCCTTTGGGTGGGAAATACATTTTCTGACCTAGCTGCAGTTTTTTATTTCTTCGTCTCCTCTTCAATACCAGACATAGGAAGCCCAGAGGCTTAGCATCAGTGTGGAAAATATGACTCAAGCTCCATTCTGGCTCATTCCAGATGGCAACATGTTACCTGAATGTACAGCTAACTGTAACAGGAAACCTGGTTTTCATTACAAGACGAGTCTGTGTGTAGCTAAAAACAATCTGACCAGAAAGGAATCACTCGGTAATTCTACCGGCTCAAGAACCAAATGAGTCCACAGCAGAAAGAAATATGAATCAGAGGGACTGCTAAGCCCTGGCAGTGATGTGTTAGATCTCTTCCATGGTGATGAAATCTCAGAACATTTATTATCTTCCTTATGTCAGCGCTTCTTCTCCATGTCTGGACTGTCGGTCCCACAGCTCATTGCAGACACCTGGGAAGTAGGTGAGTTTTGTCCTCAGCCCTCTCCTAACTGACTTTTTCCTCTCCTCACCTTTCCCCAGACTCTCCCCTCAAGAAGCCATGTGCTCCAACAGCCTCCAGCAAGTTAGACATTTTTTTTTTCTGTGCCCAGTACTGTATCTGGGAGGCAGTAAGTACTGATACACAAGACAGTGCCCTAGTGACTCTACTGACCTAACCCAGTTCTCAGCTCCAACAAGAACAAATATGCACG
>RJWH01002056.1:0-179565 GCA_004363575.1 Solenodon paradoxus | reverse complement strand
TGGGATCACTCCTATTCATTAAAAAGACATATCCCGGATTCAACCTATGACACTCTCTTTCCCAAACTTTTGAATATGAGTGAATAATAAACACGAAAAAAATATTTGAGAGAAGAACCACATGATTACAGTCCAGTGGAAGACTGGGCTCTCTTCCCTAAACAGTAAGCAGGGCCCCTTCATTTTATTCTTATTTTAGACTCCACTCAGATTTCTGCTCTGCCGAGGAGCCTATGTTGATTCACAGTGGTTTGGTGTCATTTGCCCACTTCGCCACCACTTAACTCCCTGGAGCAATGAAAACTCAGCAATAAGCATCTACACTTCATCCTATTTCCACAGAGGTGGACTGGGCAGGAGACAAGCCTGGAAGACACTCAAAGGTTCAGAGGCCATCTGACTCCTAACCTGGCCTGGGTGTGTATGCTCATCACACATAGCTTAAGGGTGATGGCTAGGTACTTCAGCACCTAGGAGTGACTTCTGGAGAACTAATCAACCTTTGCTAACTACCTATAGTTGACCTTCAGGCTCATAAGACTAAGTACTTTTCATCCTTAAATTTCAGGTTTGTCTTCAGGTTTGGCAATTCATCATGACCTAACCTACCATGGTACCCCCATTCATTTCTTGTCACAGTGCCCATTTACAGCAACGTGCCTAAAGCCCGTGTCCCCACAACACTGTGACCATGACAATCAGCATAGTACCTGGCTTTGGTAAGACACATGTCAGACACTCGCTGATGACAGAACTCGTCAACCAGCACACCAAAAGCTGAAGATTGTATGTCCTAACCTAAAGTATAGTCAATGCATTGAATGCGAATGGACAAGTCATAACTTGGAGAGGTGATCAAAGGAGAGGGAACAGAATGAAATACTGGTACAAACATAGACTCCAAAGGCAGATTATTATGCTTCAGTGCCAGTCCTGCCTTTTATCATTTCTACAAGCTTAGAAAAATCATTTTGCTGATTTATGTGCCTTTTTTTCACTTGCAAATTGGGAATAAGATATTCTATTGCACATAAGGCCATTGCGATGATTATATGAAATAACACATGCACATCGAGCACCAGGAAGGAACACTGCTTTGCTATCATAATTCACCTTGATGAACTGCCTTAATCAAGAACACTGTTCTGACAGTCTGACAGTCCTCTCTCCAGCGGGCCTTCTACCCAACTTCTCTTCTCATGATTCACAGACTGGGAGCAAGACCAGTTCTTGGAACGCTGTTGCATATGAAGTGAGTATAGGGTGCTAAAAAGTTTAGAACGAATTTTAATCACACATTACACATATGTTTTCCCCTCCAACTCAAATCTGGTAAAATTTGCCAGAACACTTTGGCTACATGGAGAAGAAGAAAGAAAACAAGTCAGTAATGGTTAAATTCAGACCAGAACAGGACTCACTAGCTTGCCTAGCCTGGCCCCTTGACTGTGACACTCATGACAAATTGCAGAGTCAGGACAACAAAGTCTTAGCAGCAGAATGGTAAGCTTTGCTACCAAGCCCATTCTTAATTCTGTAAGCAGCATCATGATATTCCCTGGGATACTTAAGGGCCCTAGGGTTCTACTTCTGTCAACTGAATTGAAAAGAAAGTTTGGGAGTAGAATGAGTTGTCTTGAACCCAAGCAGTCGTTGGCTGTTGGCACTGGAGCTGGAAACAGAAGTTGGCTTGAAGTCAAAGCAATAAAAGGTTTGTGTGTGGAATATGTGTAGCTAAGCAGCTGCTGACACTGCAGAGTTCTACATAAAATCTCCAGGTCAGTTTCAGACATTACAACTGGGACATCTCTTTATAGCATTCACTGGCCATTTCAGCAAGTTTTCTTAGGGGAATAGAAGATGCCAGGCTGAAACAGCTAAATGTTCCAAGTCTTCAAGTCCTTGTGTCCTTCATTCCATATTTCATCAAAATAGAAGGGTGTGAGTGTGACAAGGTACAGAGAGAAGGAGGACAGGCAAAACCCAAGCAAGCTAGTTAAGGAAAGGGGATTGAAAGTTGTAAAGAAGGTATGGAGTTGAGTGAAATGGGGGGTGCCAAGACAGGGAGCTCATGAATTATGTGGACCAAGTGTGTGTTATCTAAAAGTAAATAAATAAATTAGAGGATGCATAGTCATTTGCCAGCTAACTTATCTTTGATCAGAAGTGGAAGGATAATTAATGTGAGAAATATTTTTCAACCAACGGTTTCAGTGTCTCCTGTCATGTAGTTTTTAAAGCTGCTGTGTTAGCATTGCCTCTCTTTTCTGCCTCCCTGCCTGGAGGAGTTTATGAGTAGTAAAAATGACTAAAGGGCAGGCAGTGGAGGGGAGGAGGAGAGAAGAGGAGGCCGAACTAAAACCCCAGATAATCTTTAAATTGTATAATCGGGCTCCAGAAATTTGACTTCATCTGTGTTAAGGAGTTTTATAAAAATAAATCTTACAATCAAAGAATGTTAGAGATGGAAGAGACATTTTAAAACAGCCTTAGAACCCTATCTATTTAAGGGGATAGATAAGACCACATTTATCCTGGAATAAAAGGTTGATAAGAATGTTTTGGAAAATAAATTTCAGTGGGATAGTAATTCACATAGCTGCCAAGACGCTCAATATGTCTGCAGTAGGGAATGGAAAGTTCATAGGTTCAAGAAAGAAAAAAAATTCTTTTTTTTTTTTGAAGAAACTCTGAAACAGGAACAGGTTAACTAATGTTGAATTCTTTATCATTAGAAAAGAATTAATATTCATGAGAAGCCCACTATGTGCATATGTTTTCATGTACTTTTTCTCCTTCAGATTCCAACATAACTTCTTCAGATCATATAGAAGGGGTATCTGACCAGACAGTAAAGAGTAAGAGGGGTCAGGGAAGAATTTCTGGAATAAGAAGGAACTGTGTTGACTCTTGAATGAGGACTCGTGGTTGGCCTGTGTCAGAGAGAAGCAGGGGAGAAACAAGGTTCGGGCATCAGTCTGTGCAAAATCACATGCATGGTGAGATGGAGGGTGAGGAGCCACAGAGCAGAAAAAAGCAAATCAAGAAACAGGGAGGGGCATGATTGCAAAAGGTTGTGTAAATCATGCAAAGATGTTTGACCTTCTTGAAGGTCATGGGAACCACTACAATAATAAAAGGAGGAAGGATGAGAAGAGAAATTTTGTCTCCAGAAAAATGATTTCTGCTCTATTTTGAAGGACCTCAAGATTGGAGACAGGGAGGCCAGGGAAGAGGTTTACACAAAAAAAATGGTAAAAAGTGAAGAATTTACCCTCCTCTTTTCATTCTGTCTACATTTGCAAAGCATGGGTGATAGGGGAATTTAAATAAACAGTGCACAGAAGACATCAGAGAGAAACTGATTACAGAATTTGTAGAAGAAGACTTTCTGTATGAGATTAAAAGATTATAGGATTAAATTAAATTGGATCTAATAGGAATCATTATTGCTTCAAATCACAACTACTGTTACCAAAGGATCCCTATGGCAAATCACAACTAAGAACCCCGGGACTCTGCTGTGGAGAATAAATGTATTTTTATTTTTACAGTGGCCAACTGTCATCTAAAGGATGCTTTGCTTTAGTAGTTGGGAAACTGACTAGAAAAGCAAAGGCAAATTTAATTCCCAAGGATTTAAGGTGGGCAATCCAGAAAAAATAAACTGTGATTGGATGATGTACTATGTAATTAATCAGCATCCTTTCTGTAATAGACTAGGGACTCAGAGACTCTTAGGAATGGATGTGACTCGCCTGAAGCAATAGATCTAGTGAGAGGTGGGTCTGGGATTCAAACTCACAGCAGCCCTGTTTCAAATCCTGTGCTCTTAACCACTATGCTACAGCGTTTCAGTTAAGTAAAAACTCTTGGGTTAATTTGTACTCTCTAAATAAGTGCCATGAAATTAATAGTTTCTACAATAAAATTAGTTGCTACCAGACATGGGAGGGGAGTAAAATCAGATTAAAAAGATATGATATAGTGAAATATAGGATTGAACTATGAGGAGTGAAATTAATACACTATTGACAAATGTAGGTTTATGATGATGCACACCTTAAATCTATATAATTTTATTATTTAGTGTTCTTGGAATCTTTTTCACTTTGTTGAAAAACAATTGTTTTAAATGCTAAAGGACTAATTATGTTGAGTTTCATTAGTCATAAACATTGTTCATATCTACAATAACAATGAAAGTAACAGAAAATAGCACCTCCCTCTCTCTCTCTCTCGCAATCTCTCTCTCTCTCTTCCTCTCTCCCAATCTGTCTCTCTTGCTACTCCACACTCTACTATTAGGAATTTAAGTCATTTAATGAAGCAGTGGTTTTAGTTTTAATGCAATCTTCCCTTCCTACTTGGCAGAAACTCAGTGGTCATAGATATCAAACAAGACTTTGATGTGTCTTTTCCTTTTAGTGATGCCTTGTCCTTGGACCAACTTAAATATATAGTCTTCTAAGAGTCCTCTTTATTTGTTTAGTTTTAATCACTATCCATTTCAATGTAAACGGAAATACTGAAGCCCCTCCTCATAGCCCCTCTAGAGGTGACTGGATGTTTTCAAATGATAGGGCTCAATATGGGACCCATGCAGTGTAGGTTAACATCTGTCTGGAGGCAGTAGTCAAGGCAGAGTCAGTGACTACATGAGTTTATGTTTAATAGGTTTCTTTATAACCCACACATAGATCCAGTTTTGAGAACATAAGCAAAGGTAATAGAGTTTTGTCCTTGGGAGTAAATTTAATTATCATAATATTACAAAGGCTATTTTCCTGTATGACTCAACAAAGAAATTCTAGAGAAGTTGAGGAATTGGGATCATCCCTGGAATGTGTGTATAGCAATTCTAGTCAGTTTCTTTGACAGACAACATTTATCTGGAGGTTTAATTTTATTTTAAAGTTAGTCTGTTAGCTACACCTCATGCATCACTCAACTTTGAATGCATGGTAGAATAGGGGGGGAAACAAGATTTGTTGACTTTAATCAAGCCTGAACGATTATTCATATTCACAGCAGCTGGTGGCATATGTTAGTTTTACAATTTTTCTTTCTCTTGGGAGTCATTCATTAATAGGGGTAAAGAATTGTCCTAACATTTTTTTTGGCAATTTCACTAGACAACTAACAAACATTAAACTATTAGATTTGCAGTTGGTCCATGCAAAAACCTCTGCTTCAAGTTTGCTTCTGTCTTATTCCATAGAATAGTAAAACTTAAGCCAAAAAATTTGGATGAGTGCCACATATCTCCCCTACTATGGATTGGATATGAAATAATTTAAAATGCAGTAAAACTCAGTAATTTAGCACACAGGTTAGTGAAAATGCACATGTTTTACCAAGAGGCTGCACACAGATGGAAAACCTATTTCCAGACACCAAGTCATTGGGTTTTAAAAGTCCCCTGTTTACTACATTCATTGTGGAGTATATTTTTATCTTTTAGTGTGTGTGTGTGTGTGTGTGTGTGTGTGTGTGTGTGTTAAAACAGGTTGGTAGCAACCTGAAAGCCTGAGAAAAAGTCCTAAGAATGATGCTTTACTACCCACATTTATATCAGCAATCAGCAGTGGGGAGAACACAGATAAAGCAGTGAAATATGGACCTGCCAAGTGATTGCAAAAATTAGGAAACTATTCCTGAAAGAAAGAAGTAGGTGATATATGAACGTCCTAACCTTTCATGTGTTGGATGGACCCCAGAAGTTATAGATCTCTCTTGTCAGCAGCCACATGGAGATAGATAAGGGGAGAGATTCCTGTGTCTTCTAGCATTCTGTGTATCATTTCATGTACAAATAGCTACTGCAGTGTCAGAAGTTCTGTACAGAGAAAAAGCATGTGGAAGGGAAGAAAGAACAGGGCAGCTGGGTTCCAAGCAGATAACGTTGTCACCTTTTCAAAACTGACCTCAACCAGGCAGTCTTAAGAAACAACATGAAACTAATGAATTCCAGGGGAGAAAACCTGAGTTGGGAATTTTCAGCATCCTGGGTTTCCCAGGGTTTTCATTGGCAGGACATGCAGCGATGGTGAGGGAGAATGGCAGCCAGTTCCACTTGGATCACGTGTCACCCTCAGAACCTGTAGAACTAGGCAAGGAGGTGACAGTGGCCAAGGCAGCAGCGGGATACTAACAAAGTGAAGGGAATAGCTTACGCCTCTGCTTTTACACCAGAATCTGGTGTCCTGAACAATATCACTTTTACTTAATTTGTTATAAAGTAGCAAAAGAAAAAGCAATCATATTCACAAATAAATCTAAACAAATAATGAAAGACTCCAGTTACACCAGAATGGTAATATTAGACAGTGCTTTTGGTCTAGCACCACCTAAGCAGCTTTATCTACTTTATATGTTATTGCTTATCCAAATTTATATGTCCATCCAGGTTTTCTATAATGGCTCTTTCCTCTTTATATATATATTTCATTTTTAGATGGATATTATTTATTAGTTTGTAGTTTTCTAGCATTGCCATTGCTTCAACGTGGTAAGAGTCTTTCTGTCAAATTTAATTGTTAATAGGATATTCTAAAGAATTTGCTGTGAATCAAAGGAAAAATAAAACAAGTTTAGGAGTTGAAGCTTTGGAGACATTTAAATAAATAAACATCACTGTTGCATTGAAGAGCATAAAACACCATCTGTCAAGAATTGGTTTCTGAGATGAAAATGCCTGGAGGCAAGTTATTAAAGTAGAAGGGAGACTCCTTAGGTCAGGAAAACTGTGAAATTGTGGGTTCAGGTTCAAGGGGGGTACCACTGCATCTGAACATTTCTTAGCATCTGTAGTTGGTAAAGCAACGTCTTTCCAGAGATGAGCATGTGGTCCTCTGGCAGTGAGTGAGCCTCCAGAAGTCAAAGCCTTCATCACCACACTCTCCAGGAACCGAAATTCACTGTAAGCAGCAGCAGAAATGATGTAAGTGCTGTGAAAACCAATTCAAAGTTAATGAGGTTTATCATACACCTACTCTGCCACAGGCATGGTTCTGGAGACCCTCAAGCCATGTGTACTTGGGAGGACTGTTGGCTCTGAGTCTGGAGCTTTGGAGTAAGTTAAAAGAAGTCTCCAGCTTAAGACTTGGCGGAAGCTCAAAGTTGAATTAAGCAACAATTGATAAGAATTGGGGATCCATTTCTGCCTTGGCTCAGAGAACTGCTCAGCATGGAATGTCTTACCCACCATGTCTGAATATCTTCTCCCTGTCATGGCCCAGATAATCCTGATGGCTTCATCCCTGGCTTGGGAGGTGTGGGCCTGCACCAGGTAAGAACAGGCAGAACGAACTGTGCAATTAAAGGGAGTCTCAGCCTGACCTCAGAGGACTCTCAGCTTTCAAACCTATAGGCCTAGCTTTTAGACCTGGTTCTTCCATCTATGTGAGCAGGTTAGTCAGGGTTCTCCAGAGAAGCAGAACCAATAGGGGAAATACATATGCAGAACCAATATGTGTCTGTGTATGTGTGTGTGTGGATCACGAAATCTGAGAAGTTCCAAGATCTGCTGTTATTGGGAAGCTAGAAATCAAAGAGAGTCATGTTTAAGTACCAGTGTGAATTGGAGTCTGAAGGCAGAAAACAAATGCCCCAACTTGAAAGGAGTCAGGTAGAGTGTATTCACTCCTAGTGAGCCTTTTGTTCTCAGCAGACCTTCCACAGGTGGATGAGACCCACCCACATTGGGGAGCATCTGCTCTCCTCAGTCTACTGATTCAAATGCTCATCTCAACCAGAAATACTAACCAACAAAACCAGAGTACGTTTCACCAACTATGTGGGCAACCAAGTTCCAATCAAGTTGATACAATTTTTTTTTAATGTGACTTTAGGCAAAACTGAGAGACTCAAGTTTGACATTTATAAAAGTGGGCCTAATTCCTCACTGGCTTATTTGGTTTAAATTATAGGCAAAATCCTTTGCACAATCTGTCCAAGGGGAAGGGCTTGATAAGCAGTAGGAAATAATCAGAGCTATCCTAGTCATACCCTGGGAACTTGGTAAGTGTTAAATCCCATAACAAACACTAGTATGTCGACATATTTATCACTTTCAATTCTCACATCAACTTTTTGAGGCATCCCCATCACCATTTCATAGTTAACTAAGACCACTAAGTCATACCTTATCCTAGGGTCACAGAAATAGTAGTCCACACAGCTAACATTCTGACCCCAAAGTGAACTCTTACCTTTTATTCTATACTAAGATTCCTTAGCCAATCACATGGAAGTTAATTGGCACACCATCATTCCTTATTTTAATTGCAAACATTGTAATAGTATTGCTACCATTTTTATTATAAATATAAAATATTTCAGCTATGTTATGAGTTAAATAGTTTTTTACAAGGTAGCCTGGAGACCAAATTGCCACTTACAATACTATTTCTGAAAATATGGTCTGAATTTTAAACAATCAACCTAAAAATAAATTTTGAATGGTAGCTTGTTTCCAAGTTGGAGACTGTCTGCTGATATTAGTAAGAGTGGATAATTCTTGGTTGTTTAATTAAAAGAAAGAATTTCTTTTAGTCTTTTTCTTTTGATTTTTAGAGAACAGTTATATGAAAAGCTGCATGAGTTTCTTTCACCATTATCCATATTTTTAAAAGGCTAGTCATAGGACATACCATCAAAACTACTCACCCTGATGCTCACCTCAGTGGATAGACCAAGCGTAGGCAAACATCTGAGGAAGGAAAAGCAACAATTTTGCAAAGACAAGATTAGAAATGCAGGCACACTTACCTCACCAAAACAGCATCTCTCTCTCTCTCTCTCTCTCTCTCTCTCTCTCTCTCTCTCTCTCTCTCTCTCTCTCTCTCTTTCTCACACACACACACATACACATGCACACTTCTCTCTCTCACACATACTCTCACACATGTACACATACTTTCTCACACACACAACACACACAACTCACACACATGTCTCTCTGCAGGTGCTCTTGTTTAACTCTTAATAATTTGCTGGTATGAAACTCTGACCAACTAATTATTTAAACTTCATATGTTGCATCTGCATAGTAAGTCTAATAGTGACTATGACTTAAAGAAAGTCATCAGCTTATTGAGTCACAGTCAACCTCATGTCCTTTGACACCAAAAGCCATACATACTTTCAAGTGGACGAATGCATGGTTTCTATCTGTACTCTAGGACCAAAGCAGATATTCTCAAAAAGGATCTGCAGCAGATGGCACAATGAATCCAAATTCCTACCATCGCTTTATATGTTAGGGTTAGTAAGACTCCACCAAGCCAAACTTCTTGAAAAATGGTTTCTACAAGGGTGGGTAAGTTTGTGCCAAAGAGGACAGTTTCAGCGTCTGTTGACAAAGGACCTACCACCGTCCCTTTTGAGGAATTTCCAGGTCCACAGTCTATTTAAGGAAGGAACTCTAGGTGGCCCCATGAGCAGGGAGCCATGCACTGTGCTGCAAGGATCCAGCCATCCTAACTGGTAGGCAATCTCAAATGCCTATCACCAAGGTAGCTGGTAAAACACAATGGAGTCGAGCAAAAACCCGCATCAATTAGTTTACAGATGGGAGAATTTGAAAATGAGACCCAGTCATCTACTTACAGTGTGAACAGAAGAACACAATGATGGGGAGAAGGAAAAGCATGAAGGCATCCAATAAGTTCAAGCTATTAATAGACTCAGGATGCTAGTAGACAGAAGCTTTGAGACATAGCAATAGTAATAAACAATAATATATAATCTTGACATATGCCAGACTCTATTATAAGGATTTTATATCTCTTGACTCATTCAGTGCTTGCAGTAGGCCCATGAATAAGGATAATATGCAGTGCTCCTCAGCATAAGATGGGTGTCGTTGTGGTATATGGACCATCCATAGCTCTTCTCTGCACCTTCAAGCTCACACATCTCCTTCCCGTCTCTGGAGATTCCATCCCTGTTAATACCATCTAGATTGCTCACCAAATTCCATTGTGTGGGGGGCATGAATTAGTTTCTAGTCTGTGTAGCCCCCAAATATAAACTGACACCAAGTTCATCCACAGCTGTGGAAAGTAGTTAGATTTAAAAAATACAGACATATATGTCCACAGCTCCTTGATCTAAGAATCACCAGTTGGACTAACTGAGTAGCATAATGTATAGTATATTCAGCTGTCAACTTTTGCCTTTTGCACAGAAGTAATTGCCTCCATTTTCTGGGATGCTATCCAGTACTTAGCACTTCAGTAAATGTTTGAAAAATGTTATTGAAGGAGAGAATTGGAGGAGAGTTTGCATGTGGGTATGAAAATGTGTAATGTTTTCTCATCTCCTATGCATGATGCTGTCAACATATATGTTATTTATAGATACTGCAGAAATAACTGTCAAAACAGAAAGCTCATGAACTGAGACAGATGATTTTAATTCATGTAACAGAAAACTCCATGAGGGCACAAACTCTCTGTTAAACACATTTACCTTTGTACTCAAAGCACTTAGCACAGTGCTAATAAATTCTCAATACCTGTTAACGGAATGCTCTTACTTGACCTAGTTACTATGCAGGCTTCATTTCCATGTAGCCAAATCATTGTTATGATGTTAATCTTAATTGATTTTGCTATCAGATTAAAATATTAAACTTATTTTCCTTTGTTTTGTTTATTTGTATTTCACATATGAGTGAAACGAAAGAGCTAATGAAACACAACAAAGCTCTCAGGACTCTGATGCGAGACTGTGGTTAAGAGAGGTGGAGCGGGTAGGAATCTGGGCTTGAAAGAGTGAAATGATAGTGGTAACAGCAATAGAACACTGGTGGTGTGGTCTGCACGTTGACTGAGGTATGAACCTATTCTCCTGAAACATACATGGTATCGTAAATGACTGAATGTATATATATAATATATAAAAATATGTAGCAACTTTGAATTTGCTAAATTCAAATTTCTAAAATGGTTATGCCTATACTATATCTTTGTTTAGCCACATACACAAAAATATTAAGAAATCATTGGCAAAGACTGAATGATGTGCTTACAGTTCTCATTTATTTTTAAATTACAGGATATTTTCAAACATACAGACAACTTAAAACAAACTCAAGTAGCCACCAGCCTGCTTGATCAAAACAACACTTAAAAAAATTAGTAACCATCATTTTCTTTATTTAAATGGATATCAGCTGCATGTATTCTTAATACAGTACAGCCCCTGATGTTTGTATAGCCTTCAATTAGGCATGTGGTCACAGGTTGGTTTTCAATAACATAAGGAATACTCCTGAATCCACCATCTATCTCAAAAACTAATACATTAACAATTACTTGGTGCTATCCTATCCTTTATAGTCTCTGCCTATCCTTTATAATTCTCTCATGTTTTTTAAATAAAATTTTAGCTTGAGATATAGATATCAGTATGTATATATTGTTTTCAATTGATATTGTTTCACTTGTTTTCTACCTTTATTAAAAAGTTATCATGTTGTATGAAGTTTTCTGAGACAAGTTCCAGGAACTCAGTATAACCAAATTCATCTGGTTCTGTTCTACTCACTGCTTATCTGTTCCCTTTTGAGGCCATCTCTACTTTTACATGAATTTGGTTTGTTTGCATATTTTTGCTACTAAAAGAACTAACCGTGAACATTTTCACAGGTATCTTTTAATGCTCCTGGGTGTACTTACCGGAATGAGGCTGCTAGAAAAATTCTACCTGGATATCCACCTCTATGATGTGATGTATTATGAGCTATTGTGATCTATAATAATATACTGTGATATGTGACAGTATGCTGTGATATACTAGGTGTGGTTGATATACTATGATATACTTGAAATGCTATCATAGGCTGTTGTATACTATGATATATTGTGTTGTGTATACTATAATATACTGTAATTCCAAAAATGAAGTAATATCCTATCATATAATGCCAAGACAGATTTCAAGGTGGTCGTACTAGTTTTCATTTCCATAAGCAAGAATCCTGGATTTTCTTGATCCACATATTCTTCAGTACTTGACGTGTCATATTCCTTAAATTTTTGCCCATAAAATATAGGTACAAAATTGCTTCTTATTCTGACCTTTATCTTAATTTCCTTGTTTGCTAAGTAGGTGGAGTATTTCTTAATACGTTTATTGGCCATTGGTATTTTCACATCTTCTGTTGGATTGTTTATCTGGTAATTTTTTATGTACCAGATTAATTTTTAATAACATAAAGTTGAGTCTTCCTGTAGCTCTTCTTGTTACATGATCTTTCTTTTTTTTGAGGAAATTATTATTATTTATTAGGGGTTTATTTTTCTCAGGCATACTTTATTTATCATTTTCATGTTTCCATATACATTGTGCTATTTTATTTTTTAACTTTAGATAGATGATATCCTATTCATCAATCATTGTACTTTTCTCTCAGTTATATTTATGATATTTATGCATATCAATAATTGCCCCTCTCATTTTAACTTTTAACTGCTGAACTGTAAAACATAGCAACAGTTATGTATGCATGTTATGAACTTTTACATTTCATCCAGTCTGCTTGTATGTATCTCCATTCACACTTGTGCAAAAGTTTCTGCAGAGGATCTCCCAAAAGTGAAATTTCTGAATCATGGGATAAGTATACATTTGCATTTAATTGTCATCACAAAATTAATTGCAACAAATGCCATTAACAGTGTATGATGATTCTTATTTATTCGTGTCTTCTGATATTTAGCATATTAGACTTTATCACCACTCTGATAGCAAGTTACGTAGTTTATCACCATAATTTCAGTGTGCATTTCTATAAAAACTAGTGAATCTGATCATTTTTCAACTGAATGGATGATGCTGCTACTGCCAAAAAGCTATTTATCTTTCCCCTATTCATTTTTCTTGAAGTTTATTTTTCTTATTGATTTATACACTACTCATTGATTGAATTATATTTGAGTCATTACATATTATTGCTATTTACCTGCTTGGAGTAGGTTTTGAAAACTGAGCATGCCTCCTCCTTCTTTTCTATCCTTCCCTCTCTTGCTTTATCCCTCCCTTACTTCCTTCCCAAAATGTTATAATTTTCATGCAGTTACATGTATATATTTTCTTCTTTAACTTGTTTCTGTCTTTATCTGAGGTGCCTGCTCTATGCTGACACTATAAAGATATTCTCCTATCTGTTTATCTAAGCACTGTCTGATTGATTAGATCAGTGTTCCACCTGGAATTGATTTGGTGGCACTGTATGAGATAGGAAGCTGATTCTACTTACCTTCTTACAAATGGATACCCAATTCTGCCCACACTATTTATTAAATAGCCTCTCATTTCCTACTGCTTTCTAAGGTTATCCCTAGCATAGGTCAGGTTTCTACACTTACATTAGTCAGTTTGTGAGCTCTATCTAATCTACTTCTTTATCCCTACACCAATATCATGTTCCAAAGCGCTCCAGTTTCCCAACCTAATAACTTCCTAATACCTAATACTCAGTAGGGCACAAACTTTCTTTGTGATGCTCTTCTTCAAAAAGTTTATTTGACCATTTGCAACTCTCTACCATTCTATGTGACTTTTCAGATTGTTGCCAATTCCCATGAAAATCTCATTAGGTTTTAAATAAAAGTATAGTAAGTGGCTTTGAAATTGATTTTGTTAATGTAATTTATGCCTGGGTCTTATTTTTTCTATCTTAATTTCTCCTAAATTGAATTTAAGCTTGTTTTAAATGTTTCTTATTAAATGTCTTATTATAAACTCCTCTAAATCCATTTTCATAACTAGGAAGGTTATAATTAAGTAAAATTTTAAGATCTTATGCACCTTTGAAAATAAATTCCCATTGTACAGTGGAATAATCTAAATATCAATAAATGTGCATTTACAAAATGGTGGACTAAATTCATACTAATCCCAAAGAAGAAAGCTCTTGGATGGGTCAGGATGAGGCAGCAATTAAACCAAGTCATCCATATCTATTTACACTAATAAATACTTAGTACTGAAAATACGGATATTTTGATTTCTCTGCAACCAAATACTTATTAGCACTACATCTTCACATAAAATATCAGCACAGTCATGCGGTTTTCAGCCTACCAGCAAATTTTTTTTTTACTCCCTACATCTTTGCCACTCTGACTTCAAGCTAAATTCATATAACATTCACCCTTCTATGAACCTTGCTCAAAATAGCATCACTTTCCTTTGCATTAAATGTGCTTCACCTGCTTTGCGACTAATAGTGGTCATTACCTCTGAGAGTTGTACTCAGCACTAAGATAATGCCCCACAGTCTGGAGATTTCAGAGCAACTTTAACCTTGTCTTCACTCTATTTCTGAGAGGCATTAAGCGTAGGTCCCATTTTATAGATGGCGAAGTTTAGGTACCAAAAATAAAAGAACTTATTCCATTTTTCCCATTAAAACTTATAGAGTTAAAAGGAAATACAGATTTGGCAGTAATCTGGTTAATATAATCCTTGCAGACAGCATAGTCATTTATATATCTATATATATATAATGATGTATGATGTAGGAAGGTTGAGTTTGTGTATGAAATCTCCTGTGTGATTGCTACATTCTGCTTTTTTGGTGTATCTTGGACCCAACCAAGACCAGCAGGCATTGACTCTGAGACTTCTAGACTTCTGGTTCTAGACCTTATCCTATAAATACTTCCCAGTTTTACCCAAATTGGGCCCTGGAGAATATAGGTTTCAAGGGATGCTGTTTTATATATATATATATATATATATATATATATATATATATATATATATGTGTGTGTGTGTGTGTGTGTGTGTGTGTGTGTGTGTATGCATATGCATGTATGTATGTATGTATAGGTATATATGCACAAATGTATAAATTGGTATATATGTGCATGTATATGTATACAGATAGATATACATATAGATACAAAGAGAGAAAGGGTACATACTGGGATTTCTTGGTCAAGTAGGTTTGAAAGCATTAATAAATTTATTTCAGAATTTATGAGAGAACTTATGTCATTTTTATTCTCCAAAAGAAGTAGAACACATAAGGTACCAATCCCCACATTTTTTAATTATACTATTCTTTTTATTGCACAGCAGAAGTCATAGAACTAGTATTACATGAGGCTAACTTTGGAGACCATAGCACAGTAGATTTCAAACAAATAAATAATCTGAGAACCTTTTTTTAATGATATGGATAAAGTGATACCAATGCCTCCTTGGATAGTATAATATTTAAGGAAAATTTGTTTAATATTAAAACACTGAATTAAAAACAGCAGTTGCTTTCTACCTGATTGGGGAAATTTGAGGAGATTGAGTGCCTTCTCAAATCTCAAGTCACTTTAATACAGAAGGCCAGAATGGAGTCAGTCAGCCTGTCACTCAACAAATGACAAGAAACTTGAATCAGCTTGCCTAAAGAATGTTAGAACTTTCTTCCCATCATGACACTTTCAGGCTATCTCCTAACTTCTTTCCTTCATCAGCTTACAGATTTTGGCAAAGTATATAATTCCTTTGCACATCATAGCAGAAACTTCATGAACATGCCCTTTTGTTCAAAGTAACAAGATAGTGACACATGAACTATGCAAATACAAATGACTTTTTTGAGGATCTGAACAAACATATACATGTGAATTGTAAATTCTGTCCCAGGGTCATCGAATTCTTCTGTCTAAAATAGGATACATGATGATGCTTCATCTCCAAAACCCACCTCTAGTGTTCCGCAAGCTGTGTTTCATCATGTCAGAACATTGCAGGGAATTCCTTGGGAAGTTCTAAGCAGAAATATTCATCTTAGAAATTTCTTCAGAATGGCACAGAGTACAAAGGTCATCTGCCTGGAAAGATATCTGAGTTTGAGTCACCATCTACAGATAAGTGGTTTATCTGTTAATAGGTCAGCCCTAAAAACCTGAATACTTCCCATAGGGAGTTTTTGCTTTCACTTCTTTTGTCTAAAGGGACCTGAGCAGAACTGAACAGCTATGATCACCCCGGAATATGTGCATAAAAAAATGTTATCTAAAGATGACCCTAACCTACCCTACAGACTGGGCCAAGTCACCATTCACTTTCTCAGGACCCAACCCACTAATCACCACTCATTTTCTTAACCTAGTTCCTATAAAGTCTCCTGGAGTAGAATACTAGGGAAGCGATGCCTCTGGGAACAATGCCATGTCTCCTTACTTGTTACAAAAAATAAGTCTTTCTTTATTTAAGAAACTTGGTCTCTGTCAAGTCTGACATTTACCAACGGAACAGGGTCCACTAAAGAGAGTTGTGGATTAAATGAAGACTTTGTAATCAAACAAGAAAAAAAAATCTTGATCTACTTCTCACAAGCTATGCAGGCTGTAGCAAGTTGTTTAAAATTCTTGAGACTTGGTTATCTTTAAAATAGTGAATAATACTCCTTCATAGGGTTGTTAAGACTATTTGAAGCACCTAGTAACAACAAGTTAGACACAGAGTTAGGCTCAAACAGGTGTACCTGGCTGAATAGTTCAGACTATTCTGATTAAACATTCATAGTCTACCTTATCTTACTTATTTTTTTATAAAAAAAAAAGGTCTTCAACAAGACTCCAACTAAATGAAAAAGAAATTAAGACTGTGTAAAGCACAAAATTATCAAAATTGACAGCCAAAACTGAAAGTGAAGGCTTATTTCCCACCAAACTATCTGTGGGCTTACTAACAAAGAGGCAAGTGTGATTCAATAGGAATACACTGAATCCATTCTCTCTTGCCATATATGAGATACTAGTAAACACTGAGATTCCTCAAAGCCATGAAAAGAAGGGAAGAACTTGTTCATAAGACCCAGAATCTCCCACAAGATGGTTTACTGGTCTTGGATAAAGACAGGGAGCTTTTATTCTCAAGTCACCAGTAGACAAACTCCTATGATAAACATCATCCAATTCTACAGTTTGATGGTGGACAGGCTTGCTGGAAACCCAGTGGGTTCTAGAATTTCCTGAAAGGTAGAGTTGGCAAAATATAGACCTCTGACTTGGACCTTGGCATGAATGGTGTGCTTCTAAATAGGTCAGAGGGTAATTTATCAGTCTTTGTAACAATTTGTAGTCCTCTAGGAACTGGATGGATAATTATGAAACTCAGAAGTGCTATGACATACCTGTTATCTGAAAAAAGAAAAAAAATATTTTTGAAGAGGTCATATTAATTTTTCATTGCAGATACAACAAATTACTACAAACAGTGACAATTCAATACAAATTTATTCTTATACATTTCTAGAAAAGCCAGAAATGAGTCTAATGGAGATAAAATCAAGATGTCGGTTGTTACTTCTGGAGATCTTAGGAGAGACTATTTGATGTCTCAGATTTTGATGATTGTTAATATTCCATGATTTGTGGTCATGTCACTATAATCTCTCCTGTCTTCATACTGACTTTTCTTCATCTGTAGTTTAATTTCTCTGATTCTGATGATGACATTTATTTTTAAAATTGGAACTTTCAGATAATTCAGCATTATCTTCCAATCACAAGAGCTTTAATTTATTCACATCTACAAAGTCTTTTTTTTTCCATTAAAGGCAGCATACACTGGTTTCAGGGATTATGACATAGATACTTTTAGATAATACTGTTTAGCATATCACAGGAACAGAGAATTGAGTTCTATAGAGTACATCTTCAACAGTTAATGGCTTGTCCAGTGGTCTCCGTTCTTTGGAATTTTATTCATGAACTGTTTGATGAGTTTCCCATGGCATTGGGAAGTGAATCAGTAAGTACTAAAGTGGACAGCTTTGAATAATGTTTGCAAAAACCAGGAAAAAATTAGAATTAGGAAGTAGGTGGTCATGATTGTAGATAAAGGGTCTGAATTGTATGTGTACTCAAATCTCTATAATAAACAGAGAACTTAAAATTGATGCAAGTATGCTGATGTTGGATCACAGACTGAAAATGACTTGATTATGACAGAGGTCAGGACACCAAGAGAGGGCATGGTGATGGTTTCCTAGTAAATAAACAGATACAAATTCTTTGGGAGTTTCTGACTCATCATTGATCTATTACTAAATATTCATTCATTCAACAATATTTATTGGGGACCCACTGTGCCCCAGACCTTGGGATAGATGACTATTCAAACAGATAAAAATCTCTACCCTCATGTGATAGTGGGTGGATCAGAATTGGATGGTGCCAATTCTAGAATAGGTCTAGCAGAGCTTCCACTGACCATTTAAAGAACTTGGAATGTGGATAGATTTAAGACAGAGCCATGGTCCTTGGATTAAGCCTTGTCCTTAGGTGATAAAGAATCTTCTATTCTAGTGAGCCAGTTGTCAATGTGCCTACTCCTGGATGAACCTCAGCTGGAAGCTATTATGAATAAATATTTGTTTGATTCCCTTATTGGTTCATTGCCATCAGTTGATAGACATTATGAGGGGTCTGAAAGCATCTCTATCTAGAGGGTTTCTTGGGGTTTTGACTTTCCCTTTGATATTCTGACTCATGTCATGAATTTCTCTTTTCAGCAACTTAGGGTAGTAGGCCATTGATCACATCAAAGTTGAACCATCTGAGACATGATCCACATCACCTGGTGGTAACTGAACTTCAGGTATCAGTAATCAGATCATGTTATAACAATATAATAGATCTGTTTAAGGTTGTGCCTCTATCTAAGCCATCAAGAGGTCCAGCTCCACATATACAATGCCCTGTCTTCCTAAAAAAGCAGTGGTTTTTCCTTAACATTCTCAGGGAGGGATCTGTTTCAGGGGTAATAATGAAGATGTTACCATGCCTGCCATGTAAGCTATGCCCCATGTAGCTCTAAGAAACACATTTTTCATGACAGTACATATGATATACCATAGTATATAGAGTATACGTCCCCTCGATTTGCAGTACACAATCATACATGTCAGTCCTGAGTAAAAGAGCTTCAGAGTCCATTTCCAGATTGAAAAGCAAGACTGTGAGCACTGAGATATTGAAGTGCTTAACTCCTGGAGCTAGAAAATCATATCATTCTCCACTGAGGCCTTGTAAACTCAGTCAAGTTGAAACTTGGCCCATGGATACTCTGGAATATGTCATGGTGTGGTCCTGGAGGTGGACATCTACTAGTGGTGAGGTAAGGGCTGGGTGTGGTATCATACCAAATTCCCCCCTGGAATCCCTCTATAGAATCAGGAGTGTTTTATTGCTATGGTATTTAGATTCCCTTTGGAAAATAAGGAAAGGTACCCAATTTCTAAAGGCTGATAGGAATCTTTTTGTTGGGAGAATGAGTATTTGTAAAAGCTGAGTGATGAGACAAGATCCAAAAAGTCAAAATGGGATAAAAATTAATTACCAAAGATAGGTATCCAAGCCGAGATCATGAAACCAAGAATTTTAAAGCCAAGGAGATGAGACCAAGGGACACGAGCTGTGCTGAAACATTCTCTAGATTTTCTAGGTTGAACGCTGTTTGAAAGCATTCATCTGAATACCAGCTCCACTTTCCAGATGAGAAAACTAGGTCAGAGTGTCAAGCAACTTGCCTACTATTGGCAAGACCAGATTATGTGCCAGGGTTCAATGGATCACTCCTTATTCCTGTATTCATTAAACCGTGAATGGAATAAAACTCTCTCAGGAGAAAGAGACCCACAGCAACTTCAAAGAAAGCAGATTGTGTCCATCAAGTCCCTCAGCTCTTTCCCAAAGCAACCATGGGCTCTTTCCTATCTCTCAGTCACTGACTGACAGGCCATCCAGGCCTCTGGTGAATATCTGATTAATCTGAAGATATTTTAACCTACATCCCAAATAGTTTTTCCCTTAAGATTTTTATCGCTATCAGGTAAGTTTCAAAGTTTGCTAAGCTTGCAATGTTCTTTTACTTTTCCAACAGTGAACAAGTCATTGAAGGAAAGGCATCAATTTCATGCCGGCCTTCACACATCTTCCCAGACCTCACAGTGGTTGTGGTCTGGGGTCACTGGTGAGAAAGTGACAGACAGAAAGTGGAACAAAGGAGAAGATCTGGCTCACAAATGTTCTTGGGGAAAAAGAGGCACAAGGGGAAATGCTGACTCATTTTCTAAGTAGCATAAGTACATTTCATGATCCTAAATTTCATGATGTTATTAAAACAAAATCTAAACTGAGTGGTGATTTTCCGAAATCTGTGATGAGAACAAACTGATTTTTATTTGCCCAAACATTCCTCAGATGGAAAAATTATGTGTTTTTACTACAAAGTCTTTAGCATATTGATTGTTAGCAGTAAATTCAAGGTGGTAGTTCTGTTTTGTTTTTTGGTTTCTGTGGGTTTTTTTTTTTTTTCCATGTTTTTATTCAGAATCTTAGTACTTGGATTTTAAAACTTCCCTGGTCTCTTCTGTAGGCTTACAAATCTCACAACGGCTGCCTAATGTGCTGAGGCATGGGGGCAACTAAGGGGAAAGGTTTTTAATGACTGAAAAAGCATGGATATGAGGAACACAGCAGATTTTACCTGAGCACATCTCTAATTCAGACTGCATCTGTAAAAGTCTTAATGGCTTTCCAAATATTTTCTGAAGAGTCAGGATCTGCAATCCCCTACTTTGTCAAAGTAGCTACCATACTACTTGATCATCATTCACATATAAGGGACCTCCAATTTTGAGGCTGACATTCTGAATTCTCTAGCTCCACCCTTCCTTGTTTCTATCCTCTATAATCTCCCCTTTCCCTACCCTCATGGGCATCAAGACATAAAAACTGAACCTTCCTCTTTAAAATATAGTCTAAAGGCATGTCAAGGGTGAAGGGTCAGGCTAACGACCATACAAAACCCCATTTTCACTTCACTTCCCTTGACTTCAACCACCTACTTCACTGGTCACTCCAGGGAACCTGCCATTACCAGGAATTGTTCCACCTATGAAAAGTGTAACCTCTAATCTCTGCCTCTCTGACCCACATCCTCTGCTCTGGATGCTTCCTGTAAGAACTACATCTTTTTCTCACTTTCTTAGATCTTAGTCCACATCTTAGGACTAGCCTCCTAAATACTCTAACCAGTTCCTCTGTTTTCTGCAATAACCAATAGTTTAAAACCTTGCTCTGGATATTTCCATAATCCATCTTCTTTCCCAACTGGGCAACTGAGAAACTGGAGACAACACCACCCAAGCTCTCCATCTTCCACTAGATCCTGAGGCGCATTGCTGATCTTTTAAGTTATACTTTGCCAATTATTTTCCCCCTTTCTCTTCCCTTCACTAACTTCTAAGTCTTCACTGCTGTCCTCAGCCACCCCTCAGAACATCACTACCATCTCATTTCCTCAAGACAAAGTTATTGGGAGATAACTCAAAATTTCTGTTTCTCATCTACAAATCCTATACCAATTTTTTAAATCCTCTTCAAAAGGTGGGTGTTTCTTTCCTTTCTTCTCATCAAAAATTATCCTTTTATATTTGTTGTTGGTCCTGTTCAACCCCATTTTGTTAAGGAAGTTGTTGCAATTATACTCTCTCATAGCTTCAGCCTTTTCATAGCTGCTGACAATTTCCCGGCACTCTGCAATAATTTCCCCTCTCACAATATCAAAGCTGAAATGTACTTTTGCATTTTTCACACAAGAAATATTTACTGGGAGCCTACTAGTTGTTAACCACCATGAAAGGTGGAAGAAAACTTAGTGTCAAACAAGGGAGATGTGACCATCACCATCCCCTTCACAGACTGCAGGATCTAGTGAATTAGAGATGGTATATAAGTAATAGGAAATGAGTGTATCATGACAAACACTATAAGCAAAAACAAAATAGAAGTACAAAGTGTCATAAGATATCTCCTGGGCCTCTGGATGGGGAGGTTTCTCTCTGATAGCATAAGTTTGGGTGGTCAAGGGTCAGAAATGAGTGTCAACCCTCCCACTTAATGGTTGTTCATTTCTTAATAGTAAACACCATTCTCCCTCAAACCCCATGCATTCCTTCTCCTTTGAGTCTTTTTTTAGAATAGTTCATGTTTCTGCATCCTTGACTTCTTTTTTCCCTCAGATCCGCTCTAGCTGGGACTATCTACGGCCTCTTAGCTCTAAATCAAAAACGCGTCCCCAGATTGTTAAAATGGAATCATCAAAACTTCCCCCAAAAAGAGACTTGGTAACTGTATTCCTTACTGAGGTAAACAGGCATACATTTCAGGCTCCTGAAATTAGGAAAGAGAAAATGTCGATGAAATAGACTAATGACTAGAAAAATACAAATCATCAGCATTGACTCAAAAAAAGCAAACAAAAACTTACGTTTAGAAAAATGAAATCTAGCAAGAATTGCTTGTAGTGGTTTTGCATATTTTGCCCCAGATGTCAAGGAATATGTAATTCCTGTGCTGTGTTACAGAGCCCAAGTCAGCATTGTCTAAGATGGTAACAAATATCTCCAGATAGTTTTGGGTACTTGAAATAGGGCTCGTCCGAACAGAGATGATCTATACATGTAAGATTTCAAAGGCTTAGGATGGAAAAAATACTGTAATGACTACATGCTGATAAAGTATATTTCTATCTGACGGGTTTAAACATATGATTCAAATTCATTTCATCTGTTTCTTTTTACTCCTTTTAACGTGGCTACTAGAGAAGTGAAATTATGTATGTGGTTTACGTTATTTTTTATTGAACAGTACTGATCTAGTTAAAGAAGAAACATGTGACAAATCACCATGGGTAACTAGCATAAAGGAAAAAAACAAAATTGTGTTCAAAACTGAACACAATATTAATGACACCTAACATTTACTGCAATTTAACTATGCTAAATAGGTCAACTATTTTATTTCATTTTCTCACATCCTGGTCTCAGTGTATACCGTAGGACAGGTAACGCTGACATTCTTTACAGTATTCTTTACAGTATTGCTGTGACTTTACCCAAGGGACATAGTCAGCTTGTGACAGAGTTGGCCTTCCCTCCTGAGTTTGCCTAGAGAACATGCTCGTCACCTTGACACAGTCCTCACCCTCATTCAGATAAAGATTTGGAAGAAATGCATGCAATGTCATTCTCTCTAATACATACTATTTCCTAAGCTGTCTCTGCTCTTGAGCTTCAAGCCAATTTTCTCATGTTGTGGGGTCAATTCTTGGCCATGACAAGGGAAAAGCCTAGGAGTACCACATCATCAACTATTAGGAGCATGACTTGTGCCTCTGAGGCTAAAGAGAGTTGCAGAAATAACCCGAGGGCCAGGCAGGCCCACACTCAGCCTGCTGGTGGTTTGACCATTTGGATTCTATTTGCATTCCCTCTGTCCTCCTAGAGAGGAACAGGCTTTTTCAAATGGGCTTAGCTCTCCAAATCCACTCAAAATGTCACAAAATTAAATGAATGGCTTCTTAGACACCATGGGGAGTAGAAACCCAATAGCAAAACACTAATGGTTTCCTTTGCAGGAAGCCCCTTTGAGGATAAAAGAATTCATCTAAGAGTCAGACCCCTTCCTGACTGGTGTGTCCGTCTGTCAGATGACAAGCCATGGGGAGTCAATAGCACCCTTGCCCCACTCCATCTGTGATCCTGAGAACAAGAGAAGAGCCAGCCAGAAGGAAGAAAATCCTGATCCTGTGATTTCAATTACAGGGAGGTGAAAAATTATTTGATATCTGAGCTAGCTAAAGGCGTCCATTCCTTCTGCTCCAAAGATCTTTCCTGCTAAACTGAACAAAAGAAGAGAAAGAAGTTTCGATGCATATTGAGGGGAAGGGGTAGTGGAAAGAAAGCGAGCACAGCAGGCAAAGCACTGCTGACAATACAGACAAAAGAAAGAACTTCTTAAGATTTTTTCTAAGAAAAAATGGAATTTGCACTGCGCCTTTCTTGTATTAGGACATCTCTCCCCTCTCTCTCGCTTTCTATCTCTCACACCAAGAATTAGATTTGGGTGTTTGAAACTACAATGGGAGCTCACCTTTGGTTATTTTCCTGATAATGTCCGTTGGGTTTCTGTGTCTGGGTAATGGGAGAACAAGCATGTGGCATCCCCAGACAGGGTCCCGGCTCAGCCCCGCAGGCATCCTCCTTGGTCTGCCTGGAAATAAAATTTGGGCATTCTTTTTACACCTCGATGAAGAGACAAGGCTGATATTAATTGCAGACAGACTTTTCACTAGCCAGAGTCTATTATACTATTATAATAGTATTATATAATATATAATAGCATGATATCATGTCTATTGTAGTGATTGTGGGGTTCCACACACCAGCACTCCAACCCTGCTTTCATCTCTAGTGTGATGGTATGCAAGTTACCTGTCAAGTTCTCTGAGCCACAGTTTCCTCATCAAACAAATAAAAAAAAAAAGCAAAATGTACCTAATCAGGCTGTGAGGCAAACATCCATATGAATTACTTGGCTCACAGTAAATGCTTACTACTTTGCATCTCCAAAAGACTACCTCCTCCTCTGTGTAAAGAAAAAATCACGGTAAATTAAGCCTTTGGAATTTGAGATCTCCTTGCTTTATACAAGCTCAAATGACAGCATACAAAAATGCTGAAACAAATTTGCTTCTATGTCCTACTGATGGTTCAGCAGGGTCAGCATTGTCTGTAACTACATCTTCAAAGCTCTGTACATATTCAAAAAACGTAACATCACTGTCTAGTGATGAAGGGGATGACCTCAGATTATACAGTGAATGGAAAAATCATCTCTTTTTCAAATTCTGCTGTCCAACATCATTATCACAAATGTGTTACAGTGCAGACTATATAACTATAAAAATAAACATTACATAATTGGAAATGATAATACTTTATTTAGTATAGGAACACATATGAGGGAGAATTATCCTTGTAAAAAGTCTGGCATATTTATGCTAAAATATAAGTTACACTGCCATAGAACCAAACATTATACATCTGGTCTCTTTATCTAGACTGTAAATTTGCCAAAGGCAAGCATCCTTTCTTACATCTGTGCAAAATTTTGCTTCCTCATCAACCACTTTGCATGGCTAACAGTGATTGTCTATTAGCATTTATTCTTAGTTTATTGTTTGATTAATTTAAAAAAAAAACCAATCTTACAGAGGCTGAAATAAGGGGGCATGGCTCTCCTTATTTCTGGGGACCACACTATCATGTAAAGACTTTGGGTGCCATCTTTATGTAAGCGTCCTGCCAAAGCATCCTTTTGCTCTAGGCCATTGGGAATTGTGGACTGGCAACCGCAGACCTCATTCTGAACCTCCTGCAAATACAGACTCATATCACTATCACTAATGCCTGGGAGCTTCTCATGTCAAAACTCTATTGAATGACATCTGGAACCACGTGCCGCACATGTAGGCCCATGAACAAGAATTCCAGGGTACTTAGTAGGGACTGGTCTCAGAGGCTCCTAGGAATGTGAAATAAGTCCCAAAACCTGAGAGTCATGATAGGAGGGAGCAAAGGCAGCTGCTGCATGTCAGAGTAGAGCTCAGTTGTAAGGCACCTGCCATGGTGTGTTAAAGGAGCTCCTTGACCTATAACAACAAACACAGGGTTTCCCAAGCTAGAACACAGCAGCCTCCCCCACAGGCCCCCACAGGCCCTGCACGTGACTGCGCAGCGGCAGGCCCATACTTCAGCTCCTAACCTTCCCAGGTCACCAGGTCTGTGTTTGCCTGAAGCAAGTCTAAACTTGCCCAGTAATGGAAGCAACACTCCCTACAGACTATGATGGGCAGAGATGAGGAGAGAGGAGATCACAAAGCTCCTTTCAGAGGTTGTAACAGCCTTCCTGCAGTCTTCTCCATATCCCATCAGTCACCCGTCTTATTTCCAACTGACAGCATCTTCCTCTTGGTGCTAAAGTGTTTCCTCCGGCTGGCAGAGCCCACTCAGCCACTCCAGAAAAAGGCTGGAAACACAAGAGGAATAACCTCCCCTTGCCCAGGAGTCTTCCACCAATGACTGAGATAAAGTTTTACAGAAATGCCTTAACTCTAGGCCGACCATATTTCCTTCAGACAAAAATGGGACATTGGGATGGCAAAAATTGGGTGGAGGTTATGCACTGGAGACTAAGGGGAGGAGAGGAGCTAGAGCAGGAGCAGAGCAGCCTGGCCAGCAACAAGCAAGGACTACGTGATTTCCAGTGATCTGGGATATTAATGATGTGGCAGCTGGCAGGACTTCATACAAATGTCCAGGGCCAATGCAAGGAATTTTGGCACCTTAAGTGAAAACCAGATAGGTGACCTTATAAGTCCTGCTCTAAATGTTCTGCTTAAAATACATGCCACTTTAACCGTTCTAGTGTCAGAAATGCCCAATAACTCCCATGGTGCCAGAGATAACCCGAATATTACAGGAAATAACTCCTATAGAACTTACCTGCAGCTCAACCATGCTGCAGTGTTCTGCTCCCTTTGAGGAAACAGGCACATGTGGGTGGGAGGAATCCGCTTCCCTGTCAATCAGCTCCTGTTTCCTCATGGGGGGAGTGGGGCAGGAACAGCAGCAGGGTCATGGCCCACTGCACTCAGCACCTGCAAGGGCTATTTCTAATGCATGGCAAGAGGGAAAGCTGCTTTGGACCCCCTTAACAGACTGGACCCAGGGTAACTTAATGCCCCTTTTCCCCCATGTTAAAGACAACCCTTCTTTATTAAAAATAGGACAAAACTGATATTTATGCTAAAATGATAGGATAGCTGGAAAATAGGAAGAAAACAATACCGTACCATTTAAAATGGTACATATGGTCAGCATACTTAACTATCACCCTCAGGTGGGGTAAATCTAAATCATATATCTATACTAACTTCCAGATTTTTCCAGTAGGATTAGTCATCAATGTTCCTGTGGTCACTTCCTAAATAAACTACTTGCAGTCAATCCTTGATCAGGTCATTAGCATAGGATATACCCTCTCAGTTAACAAACACCATGTGGCCACAGGGAACATGGTGAGGAATGGGTGAAGGTCAGTGTTGCCTATCACAGAGCCTCCAGGATGCCCATGTTAGAATGCTGGAGCCACCCAGTGGTGGGTGATGTAAGCAAGAAACTCCCAGTCTTCCTTCTCTGTCCCCCCACTAGCACCCAAGGAAATATACTCAACCACCTTGTGAAAAATGCCAGGCTACAGAAGTCCTTCAAAATTCAACAGTCTTATAGCTCAATTCCTATACTGTTTCTAGTTATTTACCAAGTGAAGAAGAATCCCAGGGAACGTGTTTATCTGTCACATATATAGACAAAACCTTGATGAGCCGAACTACCAAGAGCCAAAGACACTGTGTCTTTCTTATGCTGACTGTAAAAGGGGCCAGAGTGTGGTGACCTGCCAACAAACCCAATCAGCCGCGTGACCAGAAAATGCCAGTTGAGGTCCCAGTCAGTCTGCAGGAAGCTTTCAGAGCATAGGTTCTATACTTGGCAACTGTACCCTCGACCTGAGACAGGTAGGCTTGCGTGACAATGTCAGGGTAACTTCCTAGATTTCAAGAAATATCAGTAGACTGAGACTGAGAGAGCTTCTCAGTGGAGCAGAGATATCAGAGGCCCCAGAGACATGCAATGACCAGGGACCAAGCCTTGTCCAGAAGTAACTCCAGGCTTCAGCAATGACTGGAATGGGATGAATCTCTCTGGGGATATATTTCATGTCCAATCATCATTTTTCAACATTCATCTCAGGGGACTTCTCAACAGGCTTAGCTGTTTACTTCCTTTTAAAAAACAACTACTTTTTGAGCTCTCTCTTCTACTTTACCTCTCTGATCAGATTTTTTCAGTCAATATTTTTCTGGGGGGCAGTGGAAAACTTAAGGTTCTCCCAGTTTGTTAATTGGATCAGGATTTTTCCTCATGTGCAGAATCTGTTTCTATCATACTTGATATTTTTTTACATATATATATAGGTCTCCTCATTAAAAAACATATAATTCTAAATCAACGGTGTGTTTCAATTAATGTATGTCTTTTCTTTTTGATAAAGTCATGAATTAAAGAATTTCTTCCAGGTACTATGATATGTTGGTTAGTCAGTGGAGTGACATTTCCTTGCTACTGGTTCCAGATCCCATTGCCTGGCCTGACCAGTCTGGGAGCATCAGTAAGACCTAGAGAAAGGGAGTCATGTGTGGTATATTGTATTTCTGAGCCAAGTCATTTCCTTCCAGTGATGATTCAGTTTTGCTATTTTATTTGTTCAGAATTAGAATCTGTTATATCTGTATAGAATCTGTATATAGGGAAAATATACAGAACAATATAGAAGTTAATGCAAACATTTTAAAAATGGCAACTGGGATGAAGACTTTGCTATACCAGTTGTCAAGTGCTATAGCTGTGGAAGAGGGAGTCGTAGAAAAGGCAGAGCCAGCCCCAGGCGCCCCCGCATTGGATGAGTCACCAAATCACGCAGCAGGGGAGAATTTCAAAGAACAGGTCAATTGGTTGATGTCGCCTGGAGATCTTTAATCTATCTCATCGACTCTGGTAACCAATGAATACTCCTCCCTGAACTTACAATGCTGGATACCCATCTATCTTCTGGTGGGAAAGTTTGAACTGGAATTGTGTCTGTTTAAAATCACACTGTCGAGGCTTCATTCATTTCTTTACAGTCCACCTGAAAGAGAAGTTCTCTCTTACCTCAAAGATATCAAGTCCCTGGTTGATTGTGACTTTGACAGATGTATGACAGGTCAGTGACCATGACTGAGCTGTGTCAGCAGCACCTTCATCTCCACGTATTTCATCATTTCAGAACCCAAATCAGGAGAGTGTGAGGCTGTGCCTGACTTCTCTTTCTAGTTCTCAAAATGAACTCGGCACATTTTTTTGTAGAAGATGTGATTAAGCCTTGCCCTCTGAGACAGAAATGTTGTTCTTTTTCTGCTTTTGAGGTGGAGGTGGGTGTGTCATTTTTTAAGACCCTTCACTAGCAGATAACCAGGAAATCCCAGGACCACTGGAACTCAGGGTCCTGTTTTTCTGTTGCTTAACCTCTGGAAAAAAAATAAATCAGCAACATTAATTAAAAAATCACTTGATGCCTAAGATAGTAATAAACTATGTAATTCTAAAATAGATGGAGTAATATTACCACTGCCAACTTGACCAGGCAAATTGACTTCTCAATTTATAATTTTAGTGCAAAAAGTTTCAGATAGCTCTAAAAGTTTTTCAAAGCTTAAATTTCTGCATTTCTCATCCATAAACATTTTGAAAGTACGCACTAGTTTCCCAACAGTTTATGGCAGACCAAATCAAACTACTAATTCTGAAGATAAGACTTTGTCATCAAGACCTCTCTTTCCATACTATAGTTACTTTTTTAAATATACAAAATTGCTAATGTTCTATGACACTGACGCTGGTATTTCCCTTCAGCTATAACTCTCCTATGAAATAGGCAATGTTCCCAGTATCCATGACCTGTTTACTTTGGGAAGTCAATAAGAAATTTGAAATGATCTTCCTGCACTACATCGTAAGAGTTAGATATTGCAACAGATCTTTTTATGGCATTAGTATAATTAGAAATTTTTATTAAGTTTAGGATTACTCTTAATACTATACTAAATCTTCCTGTTCATATTTAGAATGTTTTCTTCAGATTAATCAAAATCATAAATGAATTCAATCCAAAGAAAGTCAACAATAATTCATTTTGACACTGGAATAGCTAGTAATCAAAAAAATAAATGTTAATGAAAATTAGCTACAATGTTTTTCCTTCCAATAATCAATAAAAATGTGCAGTCTTGACGTAAATAATCGGACATGAATTTGAAATAGGAAAAAATACACTCATTCCTGTATATCTCTGTATTGTTACAACTAAAAATGCTTTTTCTTCTTTATGAAAGACTCAAGTTTGTAGGCATTTGCAGTAATGGGAGCACCTTACCGCAGGCACACCTTAGACAACTGAAGAGCTCATGAATCGTCAGTGGGTTGTAGGAAAAACTCTCTTAAGACCCAGGGCAATCCAGGGCAATCATCCCTTCTTAATAGTACTTAATAGTACTAAGAGAAACCAACATTCATGAAGTATCTGTATATCATTTTCATGAACTGAATCCTCATAGATTTTTGGGAGAGAACTCTTAACAGTCCCATTTGTATTTTCTGAGAAGAGGCCCAAAATGGTAAGGTCATCAAATGGTCTGTGTATACCAGATGGAATAAAAATCCTGGCATATTTTATATACCATAGGCCATGTTTTCTAATGCATGTGAATCCTACAGGTTACACACGCTTTTATTCTAATTGCAAAGATGTATAAAATGAAACACATACAGCACAACATTGTAGGGCCTGGAAGGGGCAGTCAAGGTTAGAACCCAAACCTCCTTTAGAGATCAGAGGATCAGTCATGAAGTCATCCTGTCTGATGAGACTGGGCTCAAGATGGTGAAATGAGTTTGTGTCTATGCCTTGCTCCATTCTATGTACCCATTCAAATAAAGCTACTCATAATTTTTCTTTGATGTTTCCTTTTATAGCTATGGTACCTATTGCTTTACTAAAAACTTTATAGAGAAGTGAAAGTATCACTACCAAAAGAAGAAAAATGAACAATTGCAAAAATTGGTCTCTTGTGAATGGGATTTTCATATAGAAGTATAAAATAGCAAATTTTATTTTTATTTTACATAGTCTAAATTGTTACTTGAGTAATTTTTTATGTTTTTACTTCTAGAAAAAGATAAAGGAAAAAAACAGAGGAATAACAGGATGGAAAGAAGAGAAATACACATAAATTGTATACAATGCAATATTATGCAGCTGATCAAAAGGTGGCGGTATATTTTTGTTCTGGCAAAAATTTTCTAAGATGTGTTGCTAAATAAAAAATTATCCAGGTGCAAAGCAATACTTGTAATATAGATTCATAATACAATTCATAATATTACTTGTATAATATAAATTGTCTCTGCATATGCCTAAACAAATATAGAGAAAGATTCATACTACATCTAAAACTAGGTAGCACTGGACTACAAGCAGACATGCAGATCAATGGAATAGAACTGAAAGCACTAAAATAAGCCTTATATATATGGTTAATCAATAATGAAACTGCCATGAACCTGCAATAGAGCAACAAAGTCTTTTCAACAAATGGTATAGGAGAAAGTAGACATCCATATGTAAAAGACTAAAACTGGAGCACTTCCTAACACCATATACAAAATTAACTCAAAATGGATTTGAGATCTCAAGCAAGACTGGGAACTGTGAAATATATAGAAAAAAAAAATAGGTCATACACTTAGTGACATTATCCTCAAAAATGTCTTTGGGGGTCACCTGTGTGGCTCAGGCAGCTGAGGTAGCTAAGAGGCAGACCATGTAAAGCCCAAGAACCTGGGCCACTTCAGGACCCAGGGCTGGGAGAGGAGGACAAAATAACAACAAAAAGGTGCTTTCGGGACCTCAACCCAAAGCAAGGAAACTTTATATATATTTTCAATGTCTTACCCCTATACTTCTCTAGAATCCATGTGTCTGTTCATAGACGAAGTAGAGAGACAGGAAAAAAGTCAAAGAAATGTTCAAACCTGTAACAAAGGAAAGCTTCCTTTAAAAATACCCTAAAATTTCTAAGTTAAAATTTTAGCACCAGGGCAGTATTATGCAATCAGTTTTCAAAATCCTCTCATGGATAAAGATGAAATCTCATCAGGCTGATTGAACTAAACCCCTCCCTGCTCCCTCTCTCCATATACATAAATGATTATATCTGCATTTCTGCTTCTTCGTATCTTATTCAAGAATACAGCAGGAACATTCTCATTCCTTTTACTGTCACCTATAGACTTTTATTCATGTACATAAGCTTATGGGTCAATTTTTTTCCATTCATCTCTATATTATATAATCAAAGTTTATTGAATTCTATTCCCTCAGGAAAAGAAAGAAAAAAAGACCATTCTCTCACTTTTAGTAGATGGTTCCTCAATCCTATGTGGAACATCCTCTCTTAACTTTCTTTGGTAATTCAACTTCATGAGGGTACTTCTTTAATAGAATTCAAAAGCGTGCTAATTCCGGTCCCTACATAAGAATAGCTTTCATAAAGTCAAGTTCAAGTTTTATTTTTATGTACTTAGTGTATTATGTCATCATAAATTCTAGCTTTATTTCATTTTTATTCTAACCTGAGAGAGCATGAGAACTCCCATTAGCCAAAGATGCTCAGACATAGGGTAACCCAAAACCTTATTTCCTGAAAAACGTACATATTATAACTGCCACCTTTCACTTCATGCATGTAAATAATGTTCACATCTGCAATACAGATTAATTGTGCAGGATATATGGGTTTTATGCTGGAGGTTGATTCTCAAGGATAATGCACAAAGGACTAGTTCCCTAAAGGAAGAGAAGCATGTATTTCCCTTAATAACAGTATACATTGAACAAATATTTATTGGAGCCTTACCATGTGCTGAGAAATATTTCATGAGCTAAGAATAAGTCATCACACATACACACACACTCATCAGGAAAAATCTTACTCTTATATCAAAAGGACAATCCATGAAAAAAAATGCAATCAAGTAGGACTTCATTAAAATGCAAAACTTATGCTCTATGAAAGATTATTAAGAGAATGAAAAAACAAACCACAGATTGGCCATATATTTAACAAATATGTGGCAAACACATGTATTTGTTAAAACACTGATTCTAAGATATACAAAGAAAACTCAGCAATGAGAAAGCCAATAGCCCAACCAAGAAGTGAGCCAAGACCTGAACAAACACTTCACATAGTAAACATACAAATGGTAATTAAGCACGTGAAAGATGCTCCACATCATAGACCATTAGTGAAATGCAAAGTAAAACAAGATATTTATTAGAGTGGACAACTGCTGGTGGAGCAGTAGCAAAGCTCATTGTGGTATTGCAAAATGGTACAACCACGATGGAAGGCGGTTTGACAGTTCCTTATAAAACTAAACATACTCTTACCATATGATTCAACCTTTGCAACCCTGTATATTACCCAAATTAGTTGAAAACACATGCCTACTCCAAAATCTGTAATCAATATTTATAACAAAATAGTGTAACTTACAATAAGAAACATATATATGATTTTTATCCCTGGCTCCGGACTCACAGGAACCCTTAAAATGCAAGAACAGTGGAAGCATCATATTTTATAATCTTGGTCTCTAGTCCTCAATCCCTGGAAGCACTTCCAAGTCATAAAAGGTGAAATGGGTGTCTTGTTACTTATAACAAGTTCCTTTCTACCACAATTGGTTTTATGCTAATGAAGTTACTTTTTTGTTGAAAAACACCTAAGGGTGGAACCGGCTACCTGGGCAACCAGCCGTGAATAGAAGGGTAAAATTTCTGGTACCACTCCTGACCTTTCAGATATTGAATCAGTAGGCAACAACCAACAATTGAATCGATTATGCCTATGCATTGAAGCCTCCATAAGAGCTCAAAAGGACGGGGATTGAAAAGTTTCTTGGTGTGAGGACACATATAGGTGCTGGAAGAGTGATACATTCAATGTGCATGGAAACTCTGTGCTCTTCCAACATATTCCCTATATATCTTTTCCACATGGTTGTTCCTGGTTTATATATCTTTTTATAATAAGCCAGTAATCCAGTAAGTAAAACGTTCCTCCCTCTTAGTTCTGTTACCTACTCTAGCAAATGAATGGAACTTGACAAGGGGGTCAAGGCAACCTTTGATTTATAGCCAATTGGTCAGAAGCTCATGTGATAACCTGGACTTGCAACTAGTTTGTAAAATGAGGAGGGGACATGGAGGAGGACAGTGGAGGAGACAGTCTTGTAGGACTGAGCACTTAACCTGTGGAACTTGATGCTGTCTTTGGGGAAATAGTGTCAGAACTGAGTTGAATTGTAGGACACCCTTACTGGTGTCTAAGAAATGTTTGTTGGTTGTATGGAAAATTCCCTCACCCACGACATGTTGGAATTAGATGAGTAGAACTTTTAAGTAGCATTATTCATAATTGTCCAAACTTGGAAGGAAGCAACTTCTTCAATAGGTGAGTGAATAAATCAAAATGTAGTACATTCATACAATGGAGTATTATTCAGTAATAAAAAGAAATGAACTAGCAACTCATGAAAAGACATGAAGGAAACTTAAATACATATTGTTAAATGAAGTAAGTCAATCTAGAAAAGCTTTGCAATGTATTTCAGCAATATGATGAATAAAAGGCAAAATTGTAGACAGTAAAAAGATCAGTGATTGTAAGGCATTGAACTGGAGATAAAGAAGAGAGACAGAGGGAGAGGGAGAGAAAAAGAGAAAAAGAAGAAAGAGATGAATAAGTGGAGCACAGGGAATTTGTAGGGCATTGAAAGTATTCTCATTATACTATAATGGTGGATACATAACAATATGAATTTGCCTAGACCCATAAAATGTAACACCAAGAGTGAACCATAATGTAACCTATGAACTTCAGTTAATAATAGTGTATCATTATTTGTTCATCAATTGTCTCACAGTAATGTGACATGCTAATAATGTTGTGAGGGTGGAGTAAGGGAAAATATGAGAACAACTCAGTGCTTGTTACTCCATATTTTTATAACCCTAAAAGTACTCTAAAAATAAAGTATATTAACTTTTGGAAGTCCTACTATTGGGAAGTATATTACCCATTGGGGAAGGAGGAGTTGGAGAATGGGAGGAACCAGTGATTAAATAAAATAAAGTAAATTAATGACTTAAGACAATACGTGCTATGGATAAAACAAGACAAATTAGATGAAGAGAGTTTGTCTGAAAAGGGGTAAGGTTGTGTTAAATTACATGGTGAAGGGAGAGCTCACTTTGAGGGCAATGTTCAACACACTGAAGTGAGTGAAAAAATTTTATAATACATTTTTATGTGGAAAAAATAAATTCTAGGTATGCCTAGTTGAAAAAAAAGCAATTGCTAGAATAGAGTGAACTAGAGGTAGTTAAGGAAAGGGTAGAAGGAAGTGTGAAGCAAGATCTGCAAAGTATTGTAGCTATTACAATAACTGTGAATGGGTAGCAATAAGGTACTGAGTGAAGTGGTGAAATGTTCTGATGTAACAAATCATGCTGCTCCTATTTCGAAAATAAACCGGATGGGGAAAGAGTAGAAGCAGAATTCCCAGTTAGGAGGCATTACAGTAAAACAGGTGGGAGACCATGAAGGCCTAGCCTAGTCCAGTTACAACAGTGGAGAGAAGTCCTTCTAGTTCAGACATGTTGGAATGAACATTCCAGAGTTGTACATAAACCAGAAACAAAGAGGCAGTTTCAGTTGTGACAGAGGAGCCTCCCAGTAAATATGCTCTATCCCAAAAGTCACTTATTTCATGCAGCTGAGTGATCCTCAATACCATAAAAGGAGTGGCGACCTGGTAGTGAGACAGAACTGGATTAGTTGTTGGTTCCTCTGCTAACCAGTTCCCCACAAAGTGATCAACTTATTTCTCACATTTTTAGTTTTCTCAATTAAATATTATGATAATATATGTTATAGAAATGATGGAATGACAAAATAAATACAAACCAGTAGGTAAACAAGTAGGTGGTTTTCTCCTCTGGGAAGATTCCTACTCCCCAAGCCCTGCCCCCAGGTGTGATATGCAATGTCCATGAATTTGCAATTCAAATACAGAGGTTATCATGTGTCAACATAAGGTTTATCTAGGCACCACTACTGCAGTGTCCATCTGACAATTCCAAGGGACAATTTTAACCCTGAGGCATGTTGTCCACGAAATTCTAGAGAGCCCACCTCAGTGAACTTTTTGTTGAGCATTAACAGGGAGTAAAATTTCCAAGATAGATGTGCTTCTGTTCCTTTCAAAAGATTTCTTTATCACTATTCTCAAACCTTATCTTCTACATGTTCCTTACAACACAGAAAAAACACATGGATTATATAGTCAACCATAAACAGTGCAGAATATATGTATTCTTCTGACCATATAGGCAAAGTGAACAACAGGGTGTATTGTTCATTGTTCTCTCCTATGGGGTTATTTCTCTTCCCCAATATTTCTGGACACTCCAATTTAGCGCGATAGCATTATAGTCATCCATCCTACCTCCACATGATACCAATATACTGTGCAGAATCATCTATAAAGCTGGGCTGAATTTTTTTCCTTGGTCACCTGATCAATAGCCTTGAGGGGGAAGGAACAAGGCAGATTATCACTTTCTCTGACATCCTCATAGTGCTTTCTTCATGTGTTAGCTCCACCCATGGGTCCCTCCACATTAGCATGCAGAGCTACAACAGTTTATAATAACCTACATCACACTTTCTAAAAGAAATGCCTTCTCTGCTCCCAAACAACAGTCAAAAATTTCAGCTTTCATTCTATTTGTTCCTACTCTATTCACTTACTTACTTCTGAACCAATAATTTGACTAGAAGAAAGTTGGTCACTGATTGGCTTATTCTGTATTATAGAAAAATCCCTGAATTGATGACTGGAGCTATCACAGTAACATTAGTCTGGCTCAGAATGGTCAAAGTTCACCCAGGAAATTGGTGAAATAAGTCCTACTTAAAATTTTGGTCACTAAAGTTCAGAGAAGATGGCAACTTGGCAGGGGCAAGATTCAGATTCTGACTAAAGAACAACTAGAAATTCACCAATTCTCCAGAAGCATATACTGAGGAAGTGCAGGTCCAATGGCTGCAGAGATGGAGTGGTTTTCCTGATGACAAAAAGAGGCGAAAATACCCTGGTTCACAGCTAAATTGCAGATTTGTGACTCGGCATATGACCTGCAGGGTGGAACTGTAGGAGGACGTGAATGTCCTGAAAACCTACTGTAGAGGCATTGAAGAGCCCACCCATCAGGTCCAGGATGTGGAGGTAAGGAAGACTGTCTTGGCACAGGGTGGAAGGAGAGCCAGTGCCCCAGGGACTGAGCTGGAACCTGTGTGGTGAAATTGCACTGGGCACCACCATAACCAAAGGCAGCTAGGGAAATTATCCACCCCCAATTCCCACCACCATTTTAGGCCAGAATATCAGGACCCAAGCACCAGATATCCCGCCCACTGTATGTCCCACCCACCAGATATCTCATCCTCAGGATTAAAGGAAGAAGATAGTCTCCCCGAAGGAAGTAAACCTCAATGCTACCAGCTAGAGCTAGCCTGTCGTCAGAGGTAGAATTGCATCATAATTGTCAATTGTGAACCACCAGTAAGGTGACCACCCTACACAAGGCCATCACTGCAGGGAAACTACTCACAGAAATATAAACAGAATGCCAAACAAAGCAAAAGGAACAGAGAAATATACATGAAATGATGGAGTCAATCAAATATTCAGGGGAAAACCTGAATACAGCAGACATATGCAAATTATCTGAAGATGAATTTAGGGTAACAGTGACCAATATATTCATGGGAATCCAGAAAAAAATGGAAGGAGTAAAAGACAGCAACAAGAAAGAAAAATAAATGAATAGTACAATAGCTGAATTCAAGAATTCAATAGAGGGACTCAATATTAGGATGGATGAAGCGTCCAACAGAATAAGCAATCTGGAAGATAGGGTAGAGGAACTCACTCAAGTAAACCAGCAAAGAGATTTTTTTTTAAATGCGAAGAAATGAAGACAGCATTTGAAAGCTTCAGGATAGCATCAAAAGGAACAACAATCTCATCATAGGGATCCCAGAAAGAGAAGATAGATGAAGGGGTACAGAAACTACATTTGAAGAAAAAAAATCAGATGAGAATTTCCCAAACCTAAAGAATAAAACAAGTCTCTAGACCCAGGAAGCTCAATGAGCTCTTAATAAAAGACCCCAAACAGAACTACACTAGACACACTGTCATCAAAATATCAAAAATACAAGATAAAGAAGAATCTTAAAAGCAGTCAGAAAAAGTGTCACATATAAAAGAGTCCCATAAGATTGTCAGTGGATTTCTGACTGAAACTCTACAGGTCAAAAAGGAATGATATAATATATTCAAAATGCTGAAAGAAAAGGATTTTCAACCTAGGATACTATACCCTGTGAGATTATCAATCAGAACTGAAGAAACGATAAAAAAAAAAAGCTTTTCTGATATGCAAAATTTAAAGGAATTCATCACAAAAAAAAAACAAAACAGCTTTACAAAAAACATTAAAGAATCCTCTGTAAAGTGTAAAGAAACCCCACATAAAAACAGTAAGAGGGCAAATATAAAAATAGGAAGAGAACAAAACTGTAGATAGAATTATTGGAAGACTAATATGCTTTCAAATAAAAATAGGAAAAAGCATAGAATTGCTAATGATAACGTCAGAGCAACCTCAAAATACATCCCCAGGGAAAAAGCAAAGAGGAAAACAAAAAGGGAAACCAAATGAAATATGCTTGCACCCATCTGGCCTAAGAAAAGAAATAAAAGAAAAAAGGCATTATCTGGAGCAACAGAAAGAAGAACAATGACAAAATGACAATAATGGCATATCAACAATCACCCTAAATGTCAGTGAACTGAATGACCAGTCAAATGGCATAGTGTCTGAATGGATTTAAAAAACCTAACCCTAACTTATGCCTTCTGCTGCATTCAGGAAACCCACCTTTTTCCAAAAGATAAACAAAGGCTAGAAGTCAATGGTTAGAAGATAATCCAACAGTCAAATGGCAACCACAAAAGAACAGGAATAGTTATACTCATATCAGATAAAAAGACTTCCATCTAAAGAGCATAACAAAAGACAGTGATTGATATTACACAAGGATTAAAGGATCATTCCAGAAGAAGATAACACTTATTAAAATATATGCACCAAATGAAGGAGCATCAAATTATATTAAGCAAGTATTATTATATCTAATTAGAGACATCAACAGCAGCACAATGATAGTAGAAAACTTCAACACCCAACTTACAACGATAGACAGATCAACCAAGCAGAAAATTAACATGACAAAGTGGGATTTATCCCAGGGGTGAAAGGATGATTCAGCATAAATAAGTCTATTAATACAATATGCCATATCAACAAGAGCAAAGAGCAAAACAGCATGTCATATATAATAGACACAGAAAAAACTTTGACAAGATCCAACGCTTATTTATGATAAAAAAATTCATAAAATGGGAATAGAAGGTTCATACCTAAACATAATAAAGGTCATATATGAAAAACCCACAGCCAACATCATAGTCAATGGCAAAAATTGAGAGGATTTTCTCTAAGGTCAGGAACAAGGCAAAGCTGTCCACTCTCAACACTGCAGTTCTAACATCATACTGTAGGTCTTTGCCAGAGCAATTAGGCAAGAAAAGGAAATAAAAGGAATCCAATTAGGAAAGGGAAAGTAAAACTATTATTATTCGCTGATGACATGACTATATATATATTGAAAATGCATAAACTGTCAAAAAACTTCTAGAAGTCGTCAATGAATGCAGTAAAGTGACAGGTTACAAAATCAATGCACAAAAATCCATTGCATTTTTATATGCAAAACATACTAGAAGAAAATGAAATCATGGAAATCACACTGTTTAAAATGCAAGTTAACAGAATAAAATACCTGGGTATATACTTAACAAAGAAAGTAAAAGACCTGTACAGTGAAAATTGCAAGTCTTTCTTAAAAGAAATAGAGGAGGACACAAAGAAACGGAAAGACATCCCCTGCTCGTGGCCGTGAGGAATCAACATCATTAAAATGATCATCTTGCCCAAAACAAAATACAAATGCAATTAAAACCCCATGTATTTATTTCTAGGAAATAGAACAAACAAATCTTAAAATTTGTATATAAGAACAAAAGATTAGCCAAAGCTATTACTAGAAGAACAAATCTGAAGAGATGAGAGATTACACTCCCAGACATTGAACTATATCACAAAGCAATAGTGATCGAAACAGTATGGTACTGGAATAACAACAGAGGCACAGATCAGAGGAATAGAAATTAATCACCAGAAACTGACCCACTCACATACAGTCAGTTAACCTACGACAAAGGAGCCAAAAGCATAAATTGGAGAAAAGAAAGTCTTTTCAATAGTGTTGGGAAAACTGGACAGTCACATGCAAAAGAATGAAGTTAGACCACTCACTAACACCATTCACAAAAATTAACTAAAAATGGAATACAGACTTGTGCATAAGACCAGAAACCATAAAATTATTGGAAGAAAAAAATAGGAAAGACTTTCCATGACAGTGGTCAATTAGAGGTCTTTGGGTACTGAACTCAAGCATCAAGGGAAACAAAAGAAAAATAAACTACTGAGACTACATCAAACTGAAAATCTTCTTCACAGTGAAAGAAAGCATCACCCAAACCAAAAGGCAGCCTACTAAGCAGGAGAAGATATTTGCATTTCATATTTGTGACAAGGGCTTAATATCTAAAATATACAAAGACCTCATCAAGCTCAATAACAGAAAACAGGCAATTTAATCAAAAATGGGAAGAGGAATTGGAGAGACATGTTTCTAAAAAGGATATGCAGATAACCAACACGCATATGAAAATATGTTCCTGCTTGCTGGATATTAGGAAAATGCATATCGAAACAACAATAAGATATCACCTCATATCTGAAAAACTGGCTATTATCCAAAGGTCTGGAAACAACAAATGATGGCAAGAATATGGAAAAAAAGGGACACTTTACACTATTGGTTGGAGTGCAACCCCTATGTAAAACAGTGTGACAATTTCTCAAAAAGTTGAAGATGGAAATCCCATATGATCCCATCATTCTACTTCTGGGTATTTACTCAAGATACAAAAGCACTCATCCACAGAGATGCGTGCATCCCCATGTTTATTGTAGCCGCATTCACAGTAGCTAAGACCTGGAAACTACCTAAATGCCCAACACCAGATGAATGAATAAAGAAGGTGTGGTACATATATACAATGGAATATTACACAACTCTTAGGAGAGATGAAATTCTGTCATTTGAATCAACATGAACGGATCTAGAAGGGATTATGCTAAGTGAGATAAGTCAAAAAAAGAAAGATAGATACCAGATGACCTCACTCATAGGTGGAATGTGAATAGACAAAACAAATGAACAGATAAAACAAAACCACCCTTGGACACTTGCAATAGAACTCAGGCTAATAAAAGGGAATGCGATGGGTGGGGTGCAATGGTCGTGGAACCCACTGGACAATGGTGAAGAATTTGGTGGAGGGCAGTGGGTGTTGACATATGATTGAGGAATGGGGAACCTATACATATGAGGTTATTTTAATGTGTAGAATTAGTTACTGCAATATATATACAGATATAGATATACACACACATACATACACACATTTACATATATGTATATATAATAATTGTTTAAAAAACAAAAGCAAAAAACTGTGTGCCATTAGGAAAGAAGTAGGAAAGAATAAGTTATAAATGAATAACAAACAGATATTTGCTATTGCTACCACTTCCATTTCCATTGTTTTCTTATAATGGATGGAGAAAGCAACAAAGTTAAAAAAAAAAAAAATCAAAAGGCCAGGAGAGAAGAAAGATAAAGGAGGAAAAGATTATGATAAATCAGCATTAAGCACTTGGAAGTAGGGAAAACAAAATATGTAATCAAAGGAGAAATAAGGAACCACCATCCCATATACCTAATTTATTTTCAGAAATGGAGATTATATGACTGTATGCTTATGTAAAAATAATAGTTGACTCCAAAAAGTATTTCAGCAATTAGCTTTACAAGCACTTTTGTAAACTTGCAAGGTACTATTTCTTGTAGAGCAGAGATCATCCCCCTCTCCCCTACAAGAAGCATTCTAGTTACCTTTCCTATCCTTTTACTACAATTATTGGTACCATATTAATTTCATTCAATTTCACTGTATATCTTTTTCATGATACAGCATTACTAGAGTCTAGTATTTCTTTCCCTCAACTATGAACTCTAAGCCAGTGATTCTCAACAGGGGAGATCTTGCTTCCTCAGGAGACAGGTGACAGTATTTGGAGACATTGTCATCTGTCACACTTGAGAGAGCTACTGGTATCTGGTAGGTAGATATCAGAGATGCTGCTAAACATCTGACAATGCACAAGACAGTCCTAACCAACAGATAATTGTCTGGCCCCAAATATCAGTAGTGCTGAGTTGTAAAACCTTAATCTAAATGCTTAATTGTACAAATTCACTGCCTCAAAGGGACCTCAGAGTGTTAGCATTCTGTGGAACCTCAAATGAATGCTCAGTAAAAACTGATTTGGTATTGATTAAATATACATTAGGAGTGACTCATTATGGTTTCAGTCACCAGAGAATCACCTGAGAACTTGATAAACAGAACATCTGACATGGCAAATTTATTTAATAATTCCAATCTCCACCAATTCTAAGTCCTTTTTAGATGGATACACGCACATTACCTATGCACATGGAAATCACAAACTTTTTGTTATGAAGTGAAGAACTGTTTCTGCATCAGTTTCACAACCATGAGCATCAAGTCTCTCAGTGATAACACTCTATCTGCAATCTGATTTTGTAACTATAATCTTTAGGTAGGCTTATCCCATCTTTGTTCTTATAAAATATGTGGCAGTTTACCAGATGTGTAGACACCCCTTGGCCCGGATGATGGCTCCATTCACCTTGAGCATCTTCACTGATTTACGTGCTTATCTGCACAGCAAAGGCCACAGTCATGGTGGTATTGTTCACACAGAGCACTTTTCATTCCCTTCTCCTTCTGAGAGTTAATTCTCAAGTTCACTGTCACCTAGTAAGGGTCTCGGTTAAACTAGATTATACTGAGAAACAAACCATCTCAAAATCACAGCGGTTTAACATATACATGGTTTGTTTCTTTTTGTTTGTTTGGAAAGCCCACTGCCAATCCCATCTAGTCTCCAGTGCTACTGTCCTCCATCTCATCCAGACTGACAGCGACTCCACATCTTGGAACTGCAACATCTGGAGTACACAGCCTCTGATTACCAGGAAAAAGAAAGTTAAGGGAGGATGTCTTACTGACACTTAAAAACTTCAGCCCAGAGGATGAGAGGACCCAGGACTAATTATACAACCACAGAGTATTGGGAAGTGTAGTCTTCTGTGAGCTCAGAAAAAGAGGAAAACTGGTGAGTTTTGGTAATGTTGAATTCTGAGCTTCTGCCACAACTGTAATTTGATAATTCTGACAAGATTACTTTTGAAAGTGAGGTATGGTAGCAAATAAAATCACAATAGTCTTACTCTCTAATTCAGAACAGGATGCCTCTTTGGTTGGATAGATATCACTTGGTCCTAGAAACTGAATATTGCAAATGACCAGAAGAGAAATGAAATTGCCACTGTTAGGATATTTGAGGTAGAATTTCCCTAACCATCCACTTCTACCCTGGTATGAGATGATGTATAAATGTCTTGAATTTAAGCTTAATTAATAGATGCGTCTACTCTCTCAATCAAATCAATGCATATTTATGGAATAATGACTTACTGCTAGACACTATAATAAATAGCAATAAGCATATCAAGAACATAAAGTTCAAATTCCTGACAGGGGAACAAAGACTAACAGAGGATCAGTAGCAATAGAGTACTGTATATAGAACCTTGGAAAGTATATTGACTCAAGAAACAGACTCAGAGACAAGCATTTGAATACAAGCTTATTTCGGAGTTAATTCTAGAATGAGCAAATGAATGAATTGGCTTTCTATTGCTGCTCTAGAAAATTGTTACCAATTCAGTGCCTTAAACCACACAAGTTCATTATTTCATAGTTCTGTAGGTCAGAAGTCAGACCCATATCCCATGGGCTAGAAAACAGAGATCAGCAACCCTTACCTTGGTTCAGAGCTTCCTTATAGCTTTCTTCTTCCACATGAAGAAGGCCATCTTGAAAATCAGCAATGCTACATCTCTCTGACCTATCTCCCATCATCATGTCTCCCTCTCACCAAGTCAGGAAAGCTTCTCTGCTTTCAAGGACCCATGTCACTAGGTTGAACACACCTAGATAATGCAGAATAATTTCCCTGTCTCAAATTACAAAACTTAATCCTATCTGCAAAGTTCCTTTTGCTAAATAACATATTCACAGGTTCCAGGAATTAGGGAATGGACATCCTTGAGGCCATTATTCTGCCACAGTGAAAAGTAAAAGTAAAAAATAAGTAAAAGTGAGAGAAGGTAGCCGCTGGAAGAATCTGGCGCTAACCCCACTGGGGACACCTGGATGATGACGTGGAAGTCATCTCAGAGCTATCCCACTCTAAGGGATAACATATCCGTCCATTGTTGGTCAAAGGATGCTCCTGAGGGCATCCACATTTCCAAGAGAAAGTCAACAGCACAGTGTCCATGATGATTGAGAAAGAAACACGGGTGCGGCAGCAACAGCACCTGCTACACAGAGAAACATTAATATTACAGAGACAATGTGAAGCAATTGCTGAATCCCTTATAATCTCTCCATCTCTTCTTCAGTTAAGAGTGGTTTAGTGGATTTATAGGACAAAGAACTGGAAATCTGGGTTCATATCTTTCATCTACCACAGATTATCAAATTATTGCTTCAAATTTGTCAGAATTCCATTCCTGATCTGAGAAGCTGAAGCAAATCATCTCTGAAATTTCTCCCAGCTCAGACACACTGATATCTGTGAATTTCAGGATCCCATCCCAGTGATGGTTCTGACTTTACTTAAATATTTCATAAAAGAAATCCACACCAAAGCAGGAAAGAGTTGTAAATGTGTATTTTTTCCAACTCAAATTTTAAATGTCAACTTGCCGGTCACATATAAAATGTCACAGGAAACACAAAAAAAGACTTAATGGAAGGGTATAATTTAATGGAAGAGTGTAATTATAGTGAATGCTGCCTACAATTGACTTGGGATGTTCATCAGGGAAAACCAAGAACCCACTAAATCAGACCTTAACCAGCAACAGGAAAGTTGGAAAATTGATCAAGTGTGCCAAAGTGCAAATGCAAATGATCTTGGGAATAGGTTTTGGCCTAGGGAAAGTATATAAGTCAATATAAAATTTCCTGGGAACCCTCAAGGTGAGTTTAAAAATATTCAGACTCTGAGTTTGAAAATTATTCTAGTTCAAAATAAAAGTTCACTCCTGGCAAGTCAGAACTGTTTTGATATAACATGGAGGAAGAAAAGGGAAGAAGCATGGACACAAAGCAGAATCAAACATTGCTTTTCACAGCCACTTAGCTTTGCTTTCAGTGTGTATGTTGCTAAACAACCAGTCCCCATCTCTGTCATTTATACATATCTCCCATAGTCCTCTCGATCAGTTGTCTTCTGCCTACATAAGTATAAGTATTGACCTGGACATAGAAATATGACAACATTTGCCGTTTGACCTTGCCAATCACATCTATACTGTTTATAGGAGAATACACTGCAGGATTTGGGGATGTCATTTATCTTTAGAAGTGACAGTTTAGTGTGTGTCCTCAGAATGAGTTGCGCAAACACTTTAAATTCAGTCTTACATACTTTGCTGCATTTTCTTTACCTTTATAAGAAGTAAAGTTCACCCAAGGTTGAACAAATGTTATGAAATGGAAATGCGTGCCTCAATGACTTGCTTTTAAATTTAATGGTAATCAAGTTATGTGGCCAGACACAAATAGCACTATAACTATAGATAGTTGTAATAATCTAGAAGTAATAAGCTCATCTTTTGAGTACTACATTTTCACCTTGAGGTGAAAATAAAGGATGACTCTTCAAATTTTTCTCCTACCTTGCTTTTATAGATTAAAATTGGATAGACATTTATTTTAAATCATTTTAAAATTAGTCAATGTCTTTAAAATAACAAAAAGTAAAGCACGTGTAATTAATTGTTGAAATAGAAAACATCAAAATCTTTTACAGTTTGCTGCATTCCTCTTAACCTCACAAAATAACAAATTTTAATTGCAAAGTAAAAATATAAAATTATGTAAACATTTATCATTATGAATGAATAGCACTTGATAATTTATGAAACATGTTTCTTCTCATCATGTTTGCAATTCTCAATCATGCTCTTAAGTGGAAGACAGGTACAAACTCATTTATAAAGAGACTTAGAGATGTTAAACCCCTTGCCCAGGGCTATTCAGGCAGAGCTCAGATCACTCAAATTCTGGTCCTTTTCCCTCCTTCTTATTATAAAAGGAACGACTGGGATCTGCTGGCTGCATTGGTCCCAATGAAAGGAAAAATGAACAAAATTCTTCCATGTCTCCAAACTTTCTGTTCTCTCATTTTTCCTTTTGACTCTAAGTTAAGTGTTTAAATGTTTTCACACTAATCACTTAGCAAAAACGAAACTCAAGGAGAACTTCAAATCAGTTAATATTAATAGACAGCCTGTTGTTTTCTCTTCCACCAGACTTTCACTTTTTATAGAGTTCTGGTGCTTAAACTCTAGAAATAAAATTTTCAGGGAGATTTGAACCAAAAAGCTGTGGCCAGTTGTTGGGGTTTTATGAAAAGGACTGTGAGGTAAGAAATAGAGAGGTCTACTTTATTAAGACCAGCTTTGTTTGCTGGGCAGGAAGTCTCTCAAGATTAAATTAGGTGTGTTCCTTTCTTTTTTATGCCTGTTTTACTCATGTTATCCTCAATATTTCTTATAATTAAAGAAAATTCTTTGGAGAGTTTTGCTGTGAAACGGAAAATTGAGGCTTTATTCCAAAACATGATTTCTCAAAAATTATTCACTTAGAAACCAAGTGGTTTTTATGGTTTACATTTTCATCACTGTCTGAAACATATTTTCCAAAGGAGAGAGCCGCACATGCCCACTGGGCCCTGCTAGCTTTGGCAGCCTGTGAAAGCATTTTTTTGGTGACTTTGGTCATCTGACACTTAGTTAACCTCACAGACACGACATAATCATTCACAGGACTCTGAATATGGATTTTCTTTAGTAATAATGGTTGGAAAATTGTAGATTTTTATTTTGAAATACTTTTACTTGGCTCAAAGTTTCTATTATCAGTAGTCCTACACTTGCGCAAATAGAAAAATAACAGCAATCCCAAAGCCAACACAGAGATATAGATGATCAGAGAATATCTTTGCAATGAAGACATGAACCAAATTCTTCTTTATGACTTCTCTATTCATGCTAGGAGCCAAATTTGTGAAAAAGCAAGTGAGGTATCGATCTGCTTGTGTGTGCTGATCTGTATGTGTGTGTTGGAGAGAAGTTGAGAGCATGATTCAGTCAGAACAAAATAATATTAGACAAGTTAACTCTACTGAACATCTATTTTCTCAGCTGTAAAATGAGGGATTGGACAATAATATTGTAAGAACACACCCAACACACTTTGATTCCATGTAACCCAGTCTTCCAGCCACAGAAAGCAGGGAAAACAGTGAAAAAAAAAAAAAAGCCTGAAATTTCCACCCTAAAGTCTCGGGCTAGAAGCCATCCCTCACTTGAGGCCTCTGGGGAAGCCTCTGTGGTTTCCTTTCAATGGCTGGTCCATGACTTTTTAATCTACTAAAGCCAGAGAGAGAACAGTAGACTTTTCCTATAATATACACACTTCTGAGGAAAATGGAAACCTAAACAAAATTAAATGTCTTTGCCAAACTAAATAATGTCTTTGCCAAACACCTTTACTTAGGATTAATAGATTATTTTTGAATTGCTCTCTGGGATATAGATATTAAATACATTTGAAGACTTTGTTATCAAAAATTATTTAGAAAGGCATACTATCCAATGGCACTTTAATCTCCTCTGAGTACACTTTACTGCTTGGTTCAGAACTCACAAACAAGGCCCAGTGGCGCCCGTAGTACAAGATCACTGCCTGCTAGTGTTCCACTTCACTGAACACGGTGCTCACTGGTGTCTGTAATAAAACTAGTTGTTGGCTGTAAGTCCCAAGTAAAAAAAAAAGGTTATCACAGTGTCTCAGCAAGGAAAAAGAACTAGAAAATTAGCAAATTACAATTCCACAGATACCCTAGTGTTTGTACTGAGTCTAAGAACTTGCTTAGACTTATCAGCGTTCAAAAATGCTTCTTGACCCCATCATTCCCAGAGGTTTGAAATTTATACTTAAAAAATTTAGTCATAGTTTTATTTAATAATTATAATTAAAGCTCTCATCTAAGGTGAGTTCATTTATGCAAAATATTACTACAAACTCAGAGTCATTAAGATAACCCAGTATATCACTTGATTATCTTTCTTCCTTTTCACAAATGTTTGCTGCTGCCATGTTTTCATCACTTAATAATAAAAAGCAAAGTCTATCTCAGCACTCACCATTGTCCCTGGATGAGCAGTGATGCTCATAGACAAGCAGTAGAGAAGACTCATTCAAAGTCTAAAACCTGAGAAGGACCCAAAGAAGAGTGTGACAAGGTAATACACCAGGGATTTTTAAAATCAAATGTAACATTATATGAATATAAAAATATGTGCATTTTTCTAAGGAGGCAATCTGTAATTCTCAAAAGATTACGTGACTTTAAGAAAATCTATGAAATGAGCACAACAAAATCCCTAGAAAACTTGGGGATAGGGCAAAATCATCCAAACTTAACATGCATGACAGGGTTCATGACAGGGTAAAATGGAAGTTGTCAATGTGTCAGAGTTTAGCAATAGTCATAGTGGCTTGAGAATTAATATAGGTTGGAAAGTTGAATGTGTGCCTTCTCTAGGGGAAAACATGCTAACCGCAGGTTAAAAACCGAGGATAAATCATTCATTGCTAATCTGAAGTCTGAGGTAGGTGGTTTTAAAACATGTAAATGTGAGTTAAGTGATCTTTAGAAAACTGGGAGATCAGAGGTAGAATGCAAGTGAAAGAGTTTTTCTGTGTTTGACTTAGAACAGAATTATTGAACAAAATACATGTAGACAGAAGTAGATTCATGGTCCAGGTAACTGTTTGAATAAAGAAAGAAAGCTACCTTGCCCTCCAAAAATGAACAACAGTATCTTTGAATTGGGGATAGAACTGGAACTAATGCACATTTCACATGAGGATTTGTAGGTAGGGAAAGAATCAGTTGCGTTGGTGACGCAGCATGACATATTGAAGTAGTCGCAGAAACAGCAATACATACACAGAGGCTGAGTTGGTGTGACCAGGGTCAACCCCAACTCCACCACCCTCCATCTCCCAGATCTGGTTCTCTACACATTATGTGATGTTCACAATGGATGATTTTTATCTTTAAATAGATAGAGGGCAGGGAGTCTGTACATGAGTGCTAGAGAGGCAAGAGAGAGAGAAGGATACTGTAAGGTAGCATAATATTCTGTCCCTACTTTGGACTCTTTTGAACACCTTGGAAATCAGTTGGTAGTTTTCTTGAGAGATTTTGTGAGTTTCTGAGCATAAGACAGACTGTTTTTCCTCCCGACCACCTCACTCTGCCTTGCAGTGTTGCCATCCTTGGGCTTGTGGAGAAACACTCGTGGCAAGTCTTCATGCCAGCAGAGTGGACAGGCTGCCGGCACCTGGCAGAGTATATTCTCATTGAGGCCAATCTTGCCATTTCCATACTTTCCTCCAATCATTTGTAGACAGCAAATCCCACAAGCCAACTGCAGTTGCTAGAACATGAACACATTTATTTTTGAGCCTAGATGACACAATCCCTGAAGTTCTGAGGAATAACTGGTAAAGATTTTGAAGAAAGGTAGAAAGATCTTTTATTAAGAAGGATCTAAGAATCTAGAATATATAAATACCAACTTTCAGGATAAACTTTGAGATACCAAAATAAGGAGAAGCTCAGGCTGAAGTCTATATCTCCTTCCTCCACCCTCTTGTTCTGCCGTTCCTTTTCTTCTAGTCCAACCACCCTACTGCAACACACTTGCCTGTTAGCGAGGATCTATATTTCTACCACCTGTTGGTCTCAGCTGAACCAGGCCACACTGGTCACCCCCAGACTCCTTCCATTTTCTTTGCTTTGACACTGAAAGCTAATCAAGTTTTTATTCTCTCTTAGTTATCTTTCAGCTCATGTCCAAAATTCCCACATCTCTCCCTGGACAACCCTTAAATATAAGTGACATACAAATCATTTGCAACTTTTTAATTGGACTTCTTGGCAAAAATTCTGTTTTCTGTAGGATGGCATTTCTTTGTAGAGGCCTTTCGTATTTGGTCCAGACTTGAAAACCTCTTTTATTTTACCTGCAGACATTCTCTATCATTGCATTTTCTTCTAAACTATTTTGTTTCATTTAATTTTATAAACTGTTATTTCAGCTGTTGCAATCAGAAATAATGACATACGTGATTTCTTCCTTAATTGTCCAGCTGCTGCCTTCAATTATGTCAGTCACTTACACTTATGATGTCATAGTTTGCTGCCATGGTGACACATGTGTAGTCACAACTGCCTCATTATTATTTCATTAGTGATGACATATTTATAGCATTTGGAAACAGCATAGTACCCCTTTAAATAATGTGCCTTTATGTTGAAAACAAATACCCTTTTTCTTCACTGTACATTTTTCCCTATGGCTTGCATCATTCTCTACCTACAAGGCAAACCATTGGCTTTCTTCTTCTGGAGAAAATAAATGAAACCTTGTTTAAAAGAAATAGGCAATAAAAAGAAGTGACTAGACAAGAGAAGAAATATTTACCATGAGAAATTTAAAATGCTGTTTAATTACTATAAAAATTAAACTGTCCAATGCATCATACATAGCAGGACTTATCAAAATGTTTATTAAAATTATTAACTCAAAAGTAGAGAACCAAAAAGATACTCTTTGAAATAATCTAGAATACCCTTCCCTAATATAATAGCATCATTAATTACCTGTAAAGACTTACCTGAAATGTTGGTATACTAATGATTTAAAGCAAGTGTGGATTTCTGGTTCGTTGAGGATGTGAGGACTGATAAACAATATCAGGTTATACATTTCAGATTATTCCATGAATATGGTTCTTTATTCTTACTGCCACCATCCCCCTGCCTTTTCAAGAATTCTATTCAAAAGTGAAACATTTATTCAGTTCAGGGAGATTCTCTCTGGAGGGGAAATAATTTTATCAGTGAGACTCCCTGGTGATCAAGCTGGCTGGTGACCGCTGTTAATCAGCCTCCTCACCATGGTGACTTGAATACCTTTCCCATCATGCTCTGTGATTCCACCTTAACACTTTCCTTTTGAACTCACCATGACTCATAAGAGCCTTTTTCTCTCTTTGTGTGTCTGAACTTATCCCACTATTAACTTTAATTGAAAAGGTGCCTTTTGTTCTCCGAGTGGTCAGACACTAACCACTGAACTCCCTAGGCAAAAATTTCAGGGGCAGTAAAAATTCAAATTTTTTTGGTAATAGGGGGGATAAATAATGATAAGGCTGATAACTTGATAGTGGTTAATAGGAAGTTACTTAAAGGGAGCACACATTTGTATAAATTTGCCTTTTTGGAAATGGTTCTATTCCAAGCCTTCTCTGAAAAGAGTAATCAATTAGAGCAGGCCTGGAAGTGGGCCCCATGAAGGTATTTGTTTTAAGAATCTGAAGGGCTTCCTGGTCACAGAAAATGAGCGGGTGTGCCTGAGAGTAATGTCTCACTATCCTTGAGGAGGGGGTGCTTAGAGCATGACAAGTAAGTGTCTTAATTCATTGGGGCTAATGCAACACAGTATCAAAGAGTGCAGAGCTTGTAAACAGCAGATACCTCATGGTCTGGAGGCTGACAAATTCAAGATCAAGACATCAGCTGATTCACTGTCTGGTGAGGGCCTGCTTTGTGGTTCATGGATGACTGTCTGCTCCCTGGGTCCTCACAAGGAGGGAGGACCCAGGGAGCTCTCTGATGTCTCTTTCATAAGGGCACTAAACCCATTCATGAGAGCTCTGTCCTCAGGATCCCATCACAGCTGGAGGCCCCAGCTCCTGTTACAGTTACATTGGAGGTTAGAACTGTATAACCTATGGACTTGGGGAAGACATGAATATAGTAGAAAATAGACACAATAACCCTCAACAGAGTCCACCTGAGTGAAACATAGAGAAGAAAGATTGGATCACTGGTTTTAAGCTGAGTCATGACCACCGAAGATCAGAGAAGAAGTGACTACAAGAGCACATAACTGGAGGGGCAATTCTAGAAAAGCAGACTGGGAAGGCAGGGAGACTTGTAGGGTGTGGTAGACCTAGTGAGGACAAAGAAAGGCACAATTGCTAGAAAAGAAATATTAAAATAAATACAAGAAAACATACCTAATTTTCTACCTGTCACACAAGACACAGATCACTTAAAAGGGATCATTTATGGCTTTTAGACTAAGTAACTTAGTGAATCATCACTTCCTCTCCCTGCTTACTATAAATATATATAATTGCTGAACCACGAAAAATAAAAGAAATTTAATATTTCATCCCAACATGAATAACATATCATTATATGTCTATTTGTTTAATGGTCTGTTTAACAAAGAAATATCTCAAATTAGAGATTCAAAACTGAATGAAGAAATGAATAAACAACATAAACAAAGATATGAAACAAGATGATCAAATACCATAAAATAATTGATTTTTTCATCTCAGAAATGAACTCTAAGTAACAAGGTATCCAAAAGAAAAGACATTTAGATGTAAATGAAGCCAGTCACTAAAGAAAAGAATAACTAAGAAAGCACATAAAAAGATAAAAAGGATGAGAGAAATTTGCCAAGAAGATTCAAAGTATATTTCCTTTACATATAATTAAAATTGCAATCCAAAATAGTTTTCTGAAAATAAGAAGCTTGAATCTACATATTGAAAATGTCTGCAATGTATATATTATGGTCAGTTACAAAACCGTTTTAGTAAATCTGCAATACTTGAAAAATAAAGAAACGTATCTTCCATCAGAAAAGGCTACATCACTTACAAATGAGTGGCCCTCACACTTATTGACAGAAACATGTGTATAAGACAAAGTTGCAGCAACATTTTTAAAAGACTCAAGGTGAGAAAGCATAAGCTTGATAATGTACCCAAGCTTTCTTTCAAGTGTCAAATATATAGAAAAATCATTATAATCTGCTGATCTCAAGAATACTGTATTCAGAGGCCCTTCCTGAAAAATCTACCAGTGAATAAGTTTCTTCCAACCAAGAAATGACTATAGAGACTGACACAAAGTTTGATGATGAAAACAGAATATATTTAATAAAGCTGTGAATAAAACAGAGATGGAGACAGTGCAAGAATTTTATGTAAATTTTAGATGATTGGACAAAGCAGAAATTATTCAACTGAAAACTGAGAGGAGCAAAACGGGGACTAGAAAAGTTTATTAACTCTACTGTAAATAATAAGTGAGTGTTAAAGTATTGAAATAGAACTTCATCACTATCTAAATTGTCCCTGCATACCAAGATGAGTATATTTTTAAATGCATTACTGCTGTGTAATATTTTATTTTTTATTCTGTCCCAATAATAAATATAATCTGTTTCCATTTTTTTACATTTCTAGCTATTTTCTATTTTTTTGTTATTTTTAAAAATGACTTCACTCTCTAAATCTAAATCCCATTTAATGTCATACAGATTATATTGCATTCATTTTATTCTAGTGTAACTGATTTGCACTGGATTCCTTGCATACAGCAAACTCTTTTTTCTAATCACTCTCAGAAGTAATCCACACCTTTCCTAAATTTAGTCTATCTACTCTCAGCCAGAAAAGGAGAAGTCAAAACAGAGGAATACTTTGAGTGATTTTTTTCAAAGACTGTGAAATTCCTTGGCACTTTTCTGAACTAGAGCTCTCCCAGGTTCACAGAAGGAAAGGAATGAGAAAAGAAATAATTCAAATCAGCAGCCAGGGAAGTTATACACTCCAGAAGATCTGGAGTGAAGTATCTAGAAGGGGCAGGTACCAAAAGTAGTTTCAGAAAAGAAGAAAGATTGACCAGCTATGTTTCTCAGCAATCCACAATTCACTACAACCTTAATAGCATGACTTTCTTTGGTCAAAAAAAAAAAAAAAAAAAAAAATTTTCGGAGAGGTTTTGGAATAGAGAATTTTATCCAGAGGTAATTTCTACTTACTTAACAGCAACTACACATGTTTTAAAGCATCTAACTCTCCCAAGTATCTTTCTTTTTCCTGTGACTCCAATGCCATTCTTGCAATCATTATAAAGAATGTCATAAAAGCTGGAAAGTCTTCAAAAAAACAAAAGGAATTATTTTCTTATTGTAGAACTTGACCTCTATGACAGATCACAGGTTAAAATGTTGAGGTGATCTCCTACTCCATGTGATTATACTTATAAAAACAAGTTAGATTTCTTTGCAAACCAAAAACTAGGCTTTAGAGATAATCCTGGAAAACTGGCCATTTTGAGGATCAAAGAAAGGCTAACAATTACAGTCATAATCTCTGTCACTGTGACTAATAAATATTATCAGGTGGCTTCTTAGTTATATTATCACTGATGATTTGATGGTTACTGTGTAAGTATGGTGGCATCAAACCCAAATATCACCCCTCCCCAAGTTTATTTTCTCAGAGACATGCCTGTCATATTAGATGGTGCCAGTGGAATAGGTACAGAACAAGGATCTAATTTTATATGTGAGGAAAAATCTCCAGACTAATAAAAGGAATTCTCCATAGTCAAAGAGCTCTGACACAACAGGTCAGATCAGAGATTCCTTTGTGATTAAGCAAGGAAAAGGGGAGGGGATAGAACTTCAAAGTTATATATAGAAATGATAAATATCACAACCTCAGAACTTGAGGCACTTCACAACAGCCACGCAGCTGGACTTCCCTTCCCCACCCCCACTCATATGTGGAATATAAGGAAATGAGCATATAAATAGAAAGAAAATTAACAGGGCACAGGGCTGTGGTTCTAAGTATGGAGGGAAGGAAAGGGGAAAACACGGTAGAAAAGAGACTCTAGAACTCTGGGGGGGCGGTGTGATATGAAATGTAGACCAAGATGCAATTTCAATACCCTAAAATGAATATAGTATTGTGAACAAAAGAAATAATAAATATTACTATTGAAAAATAATAATATATACCCTTATATACAGATTCTTCATTCCTCAAATATATGTTAATATATCCTGCCTACCATCAAATTACCAAGAGTTCTTCACCATTGTCCATTGGACCCCATCACCACTTGCCTCTATTCCCCACCCCATTCCCTACTAGTAACCTCAGTTCTATTGCCAGTGTCCGAGGGTTGGTATTGCATCTGGACCTTAAAAGGAGTGAAACACAGTTCAGAGCTAAAAGTCCACCCAAGATCCAATTATATGCTACCTGTCAATCATAGGATGATTAACATGGTAATTTACTGATCAATATTCTTGTGATAGTTATCTAGCTTTATCACAATTTACCCACCAAAGACTCCAAAAGATCTCTTGCTTCTAGCCTTTAGCACGTGAAAAACGGCAATGAAGACAAAGATAATACTAATAATACTAACTATAATGTTTGATCAAGTGCTTTGGGCCAGGCAATGTGCTAAGTATCAGCCCTCTCCTTCTAGAAGATGAAACTGGAACTCAGAACTAATAAGAAAGTCTTGTCTGATTGTACTACTCATGCTCACTGTGCTATAACATCTTTAGATTGCATGACCCTTCAATTAATCAGTTCTCTGTGCCCACCTGAGCTGTCAATTTCTAAGGAAACTAGTATGCGTTATTTATGCCTAAGGACTCATCTATGACCAATAACTTGAATTGGTAGAAGCAGCAAGACAGGACGATGTAAATTCCTCTATTTCTTGGATGACTGACTTGCCTGCTTAGAGGTTACTGTTACCTTTTTCCTTTCCTTCTCTTGCCTTTCCAAGCCCAAGGATCTGCTTCTTCTCAGTATTGATCCTCTATCCTCATGCTGCAATTTCTAGACTTAGAAAAAGTTTTACTTCAAATAATTTGAGGTCGAACTTAAATTATATTACTTTAGGTTAACATAAAGTGTATTTGTTCTTTTTAGCTTCAATACTGCTCTCTAAAGAACCAATCAGGAAGTCTTGGCAGGAGATTAGATTGCTAGTATCAAAGTCATTTCTCCATGTTGGTCCTGAACAAGGGTTATAGAAATACACATATATGTTTCCTTCTCATAGGTTGTGTTTACATATATTCAGCTCTAGCCTATATTAGTAAGGATTCTACTATACCATATTGCAATAAGTAATAAATCCGTAAACATCGAAAATTTAATAACAAAGTTTGATTTCTTGTTCATTTCATAGTCTAACGTGACTCTAGGTGATTTTCTCTCTGGTGTACCTCCAAGCAGTAATTCAATGGCTCACTCTACTTCCATTTTCTAGTTCCATCTAATACCAGCTTAGAATCCTTCAGTTTCAACTGCTCATGCAAGTTAGTGTGTGAAGAATACACACCTGCTCTAAACTACCTCAGACTGAAAATATCACATAACTTAGGCTCCTGTTGTCATTGGTCGTAACTGAGTCACATGATCCAGTATAACAGCAATGAAGTTTGGGAAATTAAGACTTCCTTTGTGTTCAAGAAGGAGAGATTGAGATGAGCATCTTACGGATCTTTGCCTTCAAATTATATAGTGTCTGGCCCTTTAAATTCTATATCTAACCCAGCTGACACCACATATCTATTCATCTAGGAAATTTTCTTGTCTATGCCTTCAAAATATTGAGACTATAACTTCATCACTATATCTACTTCTTCCACAGTGACTCCAGCTTCCATCCTCACTTGCTGTAGTGATTACACTATTGGTTTCATTGCTTCCACTCTCTTGTCCCATTAACATCTGTTCTCCAAACTAGCCAGGGTAATTGTGCTAAATATGGGTCAAATCACATCACGCCCTGTTTCACTCAGAGTAAAATGTTCTTCAGAGTCAATATTTCTAGTATGGCCTCCAAAAGTCTTTACAATCTGCTCCCCCCATTATCTCTCCAAATTCACCACCTACGTTCCTCTACTTCCTACTCCTCAAACACCCCTGTATGATCCCTCATTGGTCTTTTGCATTGACTGTTCCTGTCTCCTGAGATGTTTTTCCCTATGTATCTGCATAGTGAATTACCCCTTCTCCTTCAAGTCTTTGCTCAACTGTCATCTACCACTGAGGGCTGCCTTGGCATACTCTGCACTCCGCACTCCTGCACTCCCCATTCCTATTTCCCTACTTCATTTTTTTTCATGTGTTTATCCTTTTCCAACCTATAACATACATAACTACATACTTTTTTAATTATCTTTCCCACCATATTTACTAGAATATAAGCTCAGCAAGATCAGGGGATTTTGTCTGATTGATTCACAATTTGATTCCTTAGAAAAATGCCTGGCATGGACCAAGTGTCCAATCAATATTGTCAAACAAAAGAAACCAAGTGAATGAAACCTGGTAACAAATAAACCTAAAGGACAAATGCCAGACTCTTTTTCAATATTTCTACTAGAAGGTATTATAGAGGTAAATAAATCTCCTTTTCTGATACATAAGAATTACCAAGTTAGATATGTCAGTTAGGACTCTTTACTATGACTGTCACTAAAATTCATCCAGGATTTTGTATGTTTCTATATATTCTTTTTTTAAATAAGTTCTGATCTTTATTCTGTCAATATAGCATACACACACACACACACACACACACACACACACACACACACATACGCATATAGTATAGTATGTTGAAATGTTCAAAGCAAGGCTTATGGTTGTCAATTTGTTTAGTTTGGGCTTAAATCTATTGAATACTTGTGTCTGTTGTGTTTTTTTTTAAATGAACATTTTAGCAATTTCTATTAACTTTTGTATCTATGCAGATTATTTTCTAAATAGAGACCCAGGTCAACAAAAGAAAAGAGGTACCCTAAAGAGCCTGGAGCTTCCTCCCAGACACACAATGAACTAGTCCTGGAGAAAAGTACTAGTCTCACTAAGCTGCCAGAAAATGGGCCTCCTTTTATCTGGAAGAAAGTCTGAAATGCAGACCAAAAGGCTTCAAGATCATTTCTCTCCTTTCCCAAGAGGCTGGGTCTCTGGTGTCTGGACACAAGCTGAGTACTGCAGTCATTGTTTTAAATAAAGGGCGCCTTTGATCTGGTTTAAAAACACAAACAGAAAAGCCTTTGCCCAATCTGAATTTGACATGTGTCCTTTGATGCTGTAAATAATCAAATTTGAACATAGTGTGTTTTATAACCACAACTGCAAAGTGTGGATGGAAGCAAGTTTTTGTTATAAGAAGGCAAATTGCATTTATTAAGCAATATTTTCCAATAACATGTTCTTGTTTCTGAGATTCTTAGCATGTTCCTTCATCAGCATCAGTACAAATTATTTCTTTTTATCTGACCCATTCCCATAATTCTCTACAATAAAATAAAATCTTCAGAGTTGGTTCCCCACAAGGAGACAAAAAATGTTTTCAAAGTAATCACAATAGAAGTTATTCAGATCAATTCAGTGTATGTCTTGAGACAACTTGACTATCGAGGTTGGAGAAATTAGTTAGAAAGCGCCTTATGTCCAGAGGTTAGCACTATCTGGAGATCTTCAGGTACAGGAAACATAGGCCCAGGAAAAGAAATTTGTGTGCTAAGTAGAAGGAAATGCAGCTCAGAGTCTACTCTCTAGAGTCTTTCGGACTCTGGATTTCTAAATCCCAAGGGCCTGGAGAGGTTACAACCTTGAGCCCAAAATCCCCAAAGCACCAAGGTCATTTCTGAACTTACAGGGTAAAATATATTTAAAAACCATTCCCAAAGGGAGTTGTAAAAGTTGGCGCGTTGTTTCACTGTCAGGGTCAATTTATATTCGAAAGAGTGCAGGAGGTAGAGTCTTTGCCCAGGGGATGTCCTAGGAAAAACAGAATTGACCCAATTTAAGGAGAATGAATTCCAGAACTCAGTCCTTGTGACCCACCCACATCCGTTCTCTGTGCTTTCAGTGAAGGAGAGAATTTTTTGAAAATCATTTCTACTAACAGTAATTGTCACCCACAATGCAAAAAAATTGTCAGGATCTTTGACACTCTTACCCATGTTGCTAACTCTGACCAGGCCAGAACTCTCGCTGCATTCCAGTGCCAAGAGTTTAAGTCTCAAATGCAATTATGCACACATCATTGACTAAATTGTTAGCTCCTATTATTCCTGTTTTAATATTCACTTTCAAGTGTTTATGCCTTCAAAAATTATTACTAATACAAAGTAAAAATCTGACATAATTTAGATGAGGGATATTAAAGTTTTTCTTAGCATCAGATGATCTGAACCTTCGACTTCCCCTTAAAGGCTACAAAGTACATACCTTGAAAATTCAGGAAAAAGAGAAATAAGATTTAGAGCATCATCACTGAAAGCCAGATTACAATTGCAGAAAGTATTGCCTTATATAAAACAAAAATTGGCCATAGATCAGAGAAACAAGCCAGAACTGTATTGACATGCCACAGGTTTTTCCAGACAGAAGATCTCACAAAGAGGTAGATATCTACTGTACACATCATTTTGGAATAAAGAGATCCTTTTCATAGCCTGAACACATACATTTCCTTTATATTTCAAACAAGATAACACGTGATACCTCTTTCCCAACATAAAGACTTACATAAACAAAAGTTATGTGAAAGAGATTTACCCTCTGTGTCCTTTCAGTGGTCACCAAAATTTGAAGTCAGTAAAAGAAATCTCTCTTGCAGAGAGGGTAAATGCAATGTTTTTCTGGAAATCCTCATCGAATTTCTGTTAAATCATAGGAACTCCGGATGAGCTTTGGGTTTCTGGGATTTACTTCTATTTGCTCCAGCAAAAACAATAAACAAACGTAATCATCTCTGATGACATCCCCCTGTCACCACTACCTCTGGGACTGAGTAGCACTTTTGTTCCTTTCAACACTGGCTGGAATCCAGTGTAATGCAAGTTTTAAATAATGCTTCATTTAGGTATCAAGTCCTACCCCTCCCCAAAATCAAATTAAAGGACACAAGCAGGTCACAAGCAGAACCTCCTTCCCTATTTCCCAGTGAGGAGACTGCCCAGCTGCATTTCTTTGTTTTCATTGTCAAATGTCCGCCTGGATCCTAACCCTTGCTGGGCCACTAACCAGCTGTGTTCTGGGGTTTCGCATTTGCTTTTATGAGTGTCAGTTTCTTCCTCTCTAAGACAGGAGACAGATCGGGACAGACTATCATGAACATCACCTCTAGAACCGATCAGATGAAGTTATTTAGACCAATATGTGCAATATGGTTGGTTCTTCAAAAGGACACAGACAAAATTAATTAAAACTACAGTCAATTACATTAACTTAGAAGTATTGTAAGAACAATTGTCCAAATGTTACTTGTATTTATAAAATTAAGTAAATGTTCTGATTGTCCTTTCTATAGAAACTGACAACATGGGAACACATGAAATTTATGAAGATTACCAAGGACTAATTTTGTTTTATAAATTTGGATTAAATATGATGTCATTATTAGAAAATAATATTAGAAAAATAACTCAGCGATTTATCCCATCCCAGTAAGGATATTGCTGTGAAAAACAGTCATTGATCCTTTAGATTGAATTCTTAGCAGTTCATTTTCTATAGAAAATTGGGAGAGAATAGAGATATACACACACACATACACAAACAGGGGAGAGAGAGAGAGAGAGAGAGAGAGAGAGAGAGAGAGAGAGAGAGAGAGAGAGAGAGAGATTGAGAGAGAGCTTCTTGAGTAAGGGAAAAGTCCCACAGAGGAGGTCATAGAATGTAAGCTAGAGTGACCTGGCACAAAGTTGGCCTCTATACAATTTTGCCTGAGGTTGGTTGGATTATAGGGAAATTCATAACTTCATCCATTTTTTTTCTATGCTATCATTTCATCATTTTGTCATAGAATAGGGACATGAAAATGCAGCTACTGATTCAAATACAGTCTGGTTAACTACAGGTTAAGGCTTGCATGAGATTCTTACCAATATGATTTCTGACCTAATTACCTGGCACGCATGAATTAATTAGAGACTTAACCCCTGCCAGTAGGAAACTTGAGAAATTTGGCCCAAATATGGAAAATCTGATTTCACTTGTGAAAGTTGAGACACCTGCAATGAATGGAGGAAAAGAACAGAATTTACTCAAGTTAAATCAGAAGACTGGTGTGCTCTGCTTCCATTACATCATCCTTTATGCTGCAGACTACACAACTCTCCATTACTGTGTGATGGAAGAAGTGACAGACAGAGAATTAATTGGTGTATGTGTGCTTGACCACAGCTTTAAATGTTTATGGAGTGCTTAGAAGACATCAACCTAGAAATAAATGATTGTAGACACATGGCAAAACCATAGAATCCTGAAGTCAGTGCTCTTTGGTCAAGGACTTGTTACAATGGAAGAGCTCTGAGCCTTTCATGAGTATTATAGACAAAACATTAAGTTCTATACATTTGATACCAGAGTTCATATATTTGCTCAGAAAAATTCCAGGTAAGCCTCTAAATGCTTCCAGCTAGAAACTGGGAGATCTTGTACAAGTTAACTGATCCAGTGTCGATTTCTTTTGATTTACCCTTAGTATCCACTGAGGTGATTGATTAAAACACTTACATTTCTTTGTTTTTGCTAATTGATACTATTTTTTCAATTGCATGCTTGTTACTTTTCAAAGAATATAGAAAACTTCTGAAATAAAATTAAAAATCTCTCAGATACCTCTCATATAAAAATAATCTCATTCTGATGCCAAAATGGTGCACTGTTAAGATCTCAGGCTCCCTCCTCCCCACAGAACAAATAAGAAAACATCTTTTTTAGCTACCATCATCTATGAAAAGAAACAAGACAAGCATCTCCACAGAGTGAGGGGATATAACCTTCATTAAATATAGAAGAGATCAATCTTTCTTGGCATCAAATTTGTTCCAAGACTCCAGGTCATTGGAATAGTAGAGTGAAATTGACTTGTCCCCAGAATTAAAGGACATTCTCTAGCAGTGAGCACTTCCTGAGCTGGCTTGCAGTCACTAAGCTGTGGGGTTTTGGTGTGGTGTAGGAAAAGAATCAGCAACCCACTAAGCAGAGAAGCAGTTCCCAAAAGGAGCCAACACAGGCGGCCACCATTACAGAAAGTCACTGGGAGAAGCACTTACCCACTCCACCATTAGCTCACTCAACAGCTACACTGTTGGATCCTTCTGAATTCAATTCTACCGCAAGCCTATGGGTGTGGTTACTATTCCCTACTATAACTGTAACTTCTCAGAATGACTGACTTTCAGAATGGTGTGTATAACAAAATCTCCCAGCTCTCTCTGTTCTAAGAGTTGTGTTGGGACTGCAGCCTGTTTGCTAACCGTGGGTTCACAACTCTTAGGTCTCTGTCTGTGGGCTTTATTGTTCATTCCTATAACTCTGGATGAAACCTCTGCATTTCCTACACCAACCCCAATCTTGTAGTCTAGGCTCTCAGGTCTCAACAAGGGCTCATCTTAGAACTTCAAAAAATCTGACCAGTACTGATACCACATAACTAAAGAAAGTCCAATGGTCAAACCAAGATCCAGGTCTATTCTCTACAATTCAACACCTAAACACAAGTTCTTTATATCAGGGAAGCCTAATCCATAGAAAAAAAATCTAGAATTCCAAAGAGATAAAAAAACACACAGAGAAATACATGTGAAATGATGGATCTAAACAAAATCCCAGGGGAAAGGCTGAATGTAAGAGACTTAAACAAATACCTGATGAAGACTTCATAACAGTATCGAAAACAATACCCACTGAAATTAGGAAAGCAATGGAACAAAAAGTGAACTAGAACACAGAGAGAGAAGATACGTGGCAGCTCAAAACAGAAGTTCCAAGGAGCTAAAGAACACAATAGCTGAACTAATGAATACAAGTAGAGGGCATCAGCAATAAGCTGGGAGAAGCCTCCAATAGAAGCAGTGAAGTATAAAATAGGGCAGTGGAATACACTCAAAAAGACCAGCAAATAAAAAATGAATTAGAGGAAATCAAGACAAGAATTATGGGATATTATTGAGTAGTAACATGTGCATCATAAGGATTCAGAAGAGGAGAGAAATGGGGAAGAAATAGTATTTGAAGAAATAATAGCTGAGAATTTCCCTAACCTGAGGAAGGAAACAGGCCTCCAGAGTGAAAAAGCTCTAACTGTGGCAAATGAAAGAAATTCAAGCACACCAAAACCAAGATACATCATCATTAAAACATCAAAATTACAAGATAAAGATAGAATTTTAAAAGCATATGTTAAAAAATGAGTTAAATACAAAGCATTCCCCCATGAGACTGTCATCAGGTTTCTGAGCTGAAGCTTTACAAGCCAGAAGGAAATGACGTATATTTCAAAGTGCCTAAAGAAAAGGATTTCCATCCAAGGATACTCTACCCTGCTAGATTATCAATTAGAATTGAAAGAATGATGAAAAGCTTTTCAGATAAGCAAAAGTTAAAAAAAAAACAAACATAATGATGAAACAGGATTTACAAAAAATAATAAAATAAATCCTATTAAATGTAAAGAAACCCCACTTAAAAGCCATAAGACACCAAAAATATAAATAGCAGGAGGAGAAGACAGTAAAAATGTCGGTTAGAATGATTTCGACTACTATTTTTAAATGAAAAGAGGATATAAGTACAAAAAAATTTTATGTAAGCCCCAGGGTATCTTCAAAACATATCTCCAGGGAAAAGGAAACAAAGAGGGAAACCAATGAAAACCCAACTACTTTCAAATCAACTAAGACAAAAAAAAAAGAGAGAGAGAAGAAAAAAAAATACTGTCTGTGATAACACCCAGAAAACAACGATCAAAATAGCAAGTAACAGTTATATATCAATAATTATCCTGAATATCAATAGATTGAACTCACTTATAAAAAGGCACAAAGTGACCAAAAGCATTAAAAAACATAACGCGACTTTTGGATGCATTCAGGAGACACATCTTCTTTCAAAACATATACATAGGCTCAAATAAGTGGTTAAGACAATGCTATAGTCAAGTGATAACAAATAAAAGAGCAGAAACAGCCATACTTATATCAAATAAAATAGACTTCCAATTAATGAGCATGACAAAAGACAAAGATGGACATTTTATAGTGATAGGGAGTCAGTTCAGCAAGAAGGCAAAATGCTTATTAATGTATACGGACCAAAGGAAGAAGCACCAAAATACATAAAGCAAGTATTAACAGAATTAAAGAGATATGTCGACAGCAATGTAATATTGGTAGAAATTTCAGCACTCCATTTACAACAATGGACAGATCAAGCAGGCAGAAAACTAACAGAGAAAAATCAGCTTTAAATGACAAATTTGAACAGATATGTTTAACAAGTATCTACTGAACATTCCATCCAATGACTGTCAAATTCACATCATCTCAAGTGTACAAAGAACTTTCTCAAAGATAGACTATATTTTGGGACCAAAACTTGTCTCAACAACTTTACAAAGATTCATATCATACCAAATATCTTATTCAATCACAATAGTTTAAAACTAAAAATCAACCACAAAAAGAAAGCTAGAAGTTTCAGAAATACTTGGTGACTAAACAGCATGCTTCTGAATAACTCTTGGGTGAAGAAGGAAATCAAAGGAGAATTTTGAAAGTACTTGAAGATAAGCAAGAATGAAGACATGAGTTATCAGAACTTACGGAACGCAGCAAGAACAGTACAGAGAGAAGTTATTGCAATCCAGACATACCTCAAGAAAAAGAAAAATTTTAAATAAACTAAACTTATAGCTAAAGCAAATGCAAAAATAATGGAAGCCAAAAGTTAGTAGAAATAATAAAAAGTTATAATAAAAATTTAAGCATAAATAAAGGAAATACAAATCAAAAAGATGATCCAGAAGATTACTAAAACCAAAATATAGTCCTTTGAAAAATAAACAAAATTGATAAAACATTGGCTAGACTCATTAAGAGTAAAAAACAGAGAAAGCTCTCATAACTAGGATCAGAAATAAAATGGGAGAAGTTACAACAGATACCATAGAAATACAAAGCATCATCAGAGACTACTATGAATAGGTTTATGCCAGTGAAATGGACAAGCCTAAGGGCATAGACAGATTTTTACAACTTATCAAGACTGAATTAGGAAGAAATATAAAATCTTCACAAGTCAGGAAATTGAGGAGATAATCAAATGTCTCCCCAAACATAAAAGCCCAGGACCAGAGAGATTTATTAGTGAGTTTTGCCAAACCTTCAGAGAAGAATTAATATCTATTCTCCTCAAACTTTCCCCAAAAACTGAAGAACAGGTAATGCTTCCAAACATGTTCTATGAGGCTAACATGCTGATAACTAAAGCTGATAGAGACATCATCAAGAAAGAAAATTACATGCCGTCATCTCTAATCAGCACAGATACAAAAATTCTCACCAAAATATTAGCAAACTGAATCCAACAATACATCAAAAGGACCAAACAGGATTTATCCCAGGGATGCAAGGATAGTTCAACATACACAAATCTATTAATGTGATACAACACATCATCAAGAACAAAGAGGAAAAATAATATGACATTAATTGATGCAGAGAAAGTATTTGACAAGATTTAATACTCATTTATAATAAAAACTCTAAGAAAAATTGGGATTAAAAAGTACATAATAAACATAATAAAGTCCACATATGATAAATCCACAGCCCAAATTATTCCCAATGGTGAAAAACTGAAAATATTTCCTCTAAGATCAGGAACAGGACAAGGCTGTCCACTTTCACCACTGCTATTTAACATTGTACTGGAGGTCATAGAGCAATCAGGCAAGAAGATGAAGAAAAAGGAACCTGGAAAGGAGGAAATAAAACTCTCACTATTTGCAGATGACATGCTAATATATGTAGAAAACCCTAAAAACTCTATCAAAAAACTACTGAATATAGTAAAGTGGCAAGCCACTAAATCAATACACAAAAGTGCACTGCATTTCCATATACAAGAAGTATAAAATAATGAAATCTGAAAATTATACCTTTTATAATAGAAGCAAAATAAGTTGAAAACTTTGGGTTATGTACTTAACAAAGGAGGTGAAAGACCTGTACAATGAAAACTATAAGATTTTGTTAGAAGAAATAAAGGAAGGTACAGAAATGTAAAGACATCTCATGCTTTTTGCTGGGAAGAAATGACGTTGTTAAAATGACCAACTTACCATAAGAAATATGCTAGTTTAATGAAATCCCCATCAAAATCTCATGGGCATGTTTCAAAGAAATAGAAAAGAATTAAATTTGTATGGAATAACAAAAGATCCTGAATAGTCAAAGCAATCATGAGAAAAAGAACACAACTGGAGGAATCACACTCCCAAATATTGAGCTATACTACCAAGCAATAGTGATCAAAACTGTATGGTACTGGAATTATAACAAAAACACAGATCAATAGAAAAAGGACTTAATCACCAGAAATTGACTCACCCATATATGGTCAGTTTATGTATGACACAGGAGCCAAGAGCATTTGATAGAGAAAGGAAGGCCTTTTAAATAGCTAGTGTAGGAGACTGAACAGCCACAAGTATCAGACTGAAGCGAGACCACTCTCTAACACCATACACAAAAATTAATTCAAAACGAATTAGAGACCAGAAACAGTAAAATACTTGGAAGGCAACATAGGAAAGACATTCCATGACATCAGCCTTGAAGAGTTTTTTGGGGATTCAACTCCAGCATCGAGAAACCAAAAATAAATAAATAAACAAATCAGGCTGCATCAACCTAAAAATTTTTTGCACTGCAAAAGAAGCCATCACCAAAAAATAAATAAATAAGACAACCTACCGATTGGGAGAAGATATTATACAAGCCTTAGAAAAGGTAGAATCCTGTTATTTGAGACAACATGAATAGAGCTAGAGAAGATTATGCTAAGTGAAATAAGTCAGAAGAAGAAAAAACAGATGATCACATTCATATGTAGAATAAAAAAAGGCAAAGCTAAATAAAACCCAACATTATAATAGACATTATAAATAAAACTGAGGTTACCAATGGGGAATGGAGTGGGGTTGGAGGCAAGTGGTGGTGAAGTCCAATGGATGACGGTAAAGAACACTTGGTCATTTGTTGGTGGGCAGGGTATATTGGCATATATTTGAGCAATGGGGAACTTGTATGTATGGATTTCTATTATTTTGTAAAGCAAATTTACCTCAATAAATATTAAAATCAAAAAACATTATGTGTTAAAATTCAGTATGCATTCTATCCCTATACTAACAGCTTAAGTTATTACTACATGATTTTTAGTTATTAATTACTGTTAGTTGTCCAGAAAAAAACACAGTTTATTTGCTTTAATCTAAATTGACTGGCTCTATTGATCAACTAAACAAAAATATTACTAAATTGCTCTCATATACACAATGCCCAGTATAGTGATTTTTAAATAGTGTCTACCACCAATGCTGGGATTCTACAGAAGTACTGTCACACTTATTTGACTCAAAATTCACCTTTTCAATCATTCTACAGTTATTTTTTAGAACTATCATCTAAAAAACCCATCTTGGAGTCACCATGTATGTATATTGACTCTATTTTCCTAAGACTAATGAGTGAAGTTAACTGTGCCATCACTGTTAACTGAAAAAAGAACACTATGAGATTGAAGATGAGTAGTTGAAAAGTAGAACATTTTCCATCACTACTTTGTATGAATCCAAATTTTTACAGCATATTGTCACTCTCCCCAAATGAGAATGTTGAAAGTACATTATGACTGCAACTTGCAATTACAATATCCAAATAATTGTTTGCATATTGTCACCTTCTATCAACATAATAGTAAGGAAATGTTTTTTTAATTATACCAAAGTAATTTTATGCTAATTAAAAAATTTGGTGATAACCCTTCTCCAGATTGATCAAGGATAGATGGATGGAGTGATGATGACCACATCATATTTTTGCTTACATAATATTTAATTATTTTCAAATTTAAAGGGAACCAAAATGATGTCAAGAAATTCTTGAGGGTAAAACTTTTGAAAATGAAACACAGAAAATTAATTTTTATATTTTAAAGAAGTATATATATATGGATATTTATATATCATCAGGTTAAGAAATTAAAAACTCCCTGTAGTTCTTCCCAAATCACATTCTCCTCACAACCATTACTTTTGCAACAATCATTTCCCTGTTTTATTTAGTAGCTTTTCTGTATATGGAAACAAACATTATTTGTTTAGTTTTGGTCACTTGAATATTATGGACAAGATATGGATTAGTTTGCACCAGTTTGAGGGATTTCAAAAAGAACAAAATTGTTCCTTTCTTTCAAAGATTCACACCTTAGTAAGGAAATAATACATATGCACAAACACCTATAATATTGATAAAAACTGATTGGCACTAAAAAAAGGTTATATATAAAGGATTTAGATGTTCAGAGGGAAAAAATATTTACTAGGAGAACCAAATAGTCTTCAGAGAGAAGAAAGGATTTTTAAAATTATTTTACTAATTCTTCACTTTTTTTGCATTACTATGTTTTTCAGGATATTAAAATAGAACCTCAGTCTATATTTTAAAGTAAATACCACTTCTACCAGGTTCCCACTCCCAACACCGGGTTCTAGTCCCCTTTCCCACCATCTGTTCCCTCATTCCTTTCCATCCCCCTGGTAGCCACAGCCTTGCATCCTGTGAACTATATTGAGATTTGTCTGTTCATTTGTGTTGTTTCTTTTTGTTCACCATGAGTGAAACCATCCGGTGCTTCTCTTTTTCTTTCTGGCTAACTTTACTTAACATGATTACCAGAGTAGAGAGCATTTTAATTAGATCCTAGAGGGTTTTTAATCTTTAGAAAAAAAGAGACTTCTAAGAGGAATAAGCAGCAAGATAAAAATGAAAAAGAAAATACACCAGGAAATGTTTGAAAGTTAAGTATAGCAGAAAAAGCAGAGTTGGGAGAGTTTGGTCTCCACTAGCACTGTCCCATAGAAATATAGTGCCAACCACTAGTTTGAGTCACAAACATAGTTTAAAATAATCTAACAGTCTAGTTTTAAGCAAAATATAAAAAGCAGATAAAATTAATTATAGTGTTACTTTATTTAATATGTCTAAAATACCATCTCATCAATAGTCAATATAACAATTACTAAATAAATTCTTTATGTTCTTTTTCTTGTACTAAATCTTCAAGATGTAATGTGTGTTTTACAATTATAACACATCTCAGTTTACACTGGCCATATTTCAAATATGTGTAACTACAGGTGACTTTTGGCTACCATATTAGACAGTACAGATCACAGCTCTCAACAATATGGAGCTTTTGGAAAGTTTCTGAGTAAGGAATAAATATAATCAGAGAAGTACTTTGGAAAATGTAAGACGGAAAAACAAACTTCATTCAGTGTGTAAATATGTATTAAGCAACAGCTTAATGATTAATGAAAATCTTTGGAATTTTTTTATAGAGACAAATTTGATGCCATACTCTAAAATGTCTTCAGCTGTGTTTAACTGAAAAAAATATTTTATCAGTCAAGACATTTATTTGAGGATGAGAATTATGATTTGGGTATGCAACCAAAGAAGACAGTCCCAAGGCATATACCAACAAGGTCAGTGCGTAAGGCAGGATTAATGATTCAGGAAGGGAAATGATCTGAAACTAGGTCATTTGTGGTGAAACTTTTTGAATTGAGCGTGTGTGTGTGTGTGTGTGTGTGTGTGTGTGTGTGTGTTCAACCTTTATTTTACTGTGGGTTAAAAGAGAATGAGCTTGCGGTAAATCTGAGAGGCTGAGAAAGACTCCTAGTAAAAGTCATATATATTGCAAGCATGGAGGACACATAGGAAATCACCAAACACAGGCACAAAACATGAATACACATTGGGTGATATAAATCTTTCAGGGACAAGGCAGAAACTCTTATTTGGATATAGTACACCTCTTAACACATGGTAGGGACTCGATTAAGTAGAGACCGAGACTAGGTCTTGAATGGAAGATTAAGGGATTCTTTTTGAATTACCAGCAGAAAGAATCAGTTTTGAAAACTTCACAACTCCTAAAGACTTTCATAAAATATATTTCTTTAATTGTTCTTCATTTAGTTGTGTATTCACAATCATCTTCTGATTGCTCAAGCAGTGACACTGAGGAAACCAAACTTTGGCCATTAAAGTCACATACACTCTGATCAAGTATCAGAGAGTGCTAATTCTATCTCAAAGTGTTTTTATCTTTACTTTTTAACTTTAAAAATTACTTTCCTTGGTTACATTTTATAAATGTAATGAGAGACTTGCCAGATTTCTCAAAATAATTATTTATGAAATTTTGGGTTTTCCAAATGTATTCTTCACAAATCCAAGGATATAAAGATGCATTTGGGATGTATGCGTCCTAAATATTTGATATGTCTATACTCCTACTAATCCTCACCCCTAGAGACCTTTAATATGGTGATTACTGTCATTCCCACTAAAATGACAAAAATACAGGAAATGTCATTTTAATGATTGTGGGTTTCAGCCTTCCAAGTTACAAGATTTAAATGAGAATTATTTGCAAGGACAGTGTACTCTCCCCGAGGAATTCACTTGGTTCATCTGGATTTATGGACTTAGTCTGTGTTCCATTTCATTATATAAATGTTAAGTTAGCTATTAAGATAAGAAACACATATTGGGAGCTGGTGGAATAGGGGCAGAGCCAAGCTCTTTCCATAACTAACAATGTTGTTACTGATTTAATTTTAGCTTGAGATCAGTCACAAAACTTTGTATCTTAGCTTTTCATATTTACTATTTATGATTCTCCTACAAAAATAAATACTTCTATCATTTTCCTTTAATGCTTTGGGAATCAGGATAGGAGTAAACAACCTCTAAACTTTTGAAAATATCAATACAGTTGTCCTCATGTTTTCAATCTACTTGAAAAGTTGATAGAAATGCTCTTTCCATGTTTGGGGTCAAATCACCTAGGCTATAATAGGACCATCAAATCTGAGTTCTAAGCACAACTTCACCAAGACAGAATTTGCTAAAAAACTCTGGACCTAGTGTCCAGCAGAAGAAAGGGAAGAGGAAAAGAAAGAAAGTTTTAAATTGAAAGATATACGTGAAGTGTCTTGTACTGTCAGTTCTCTTTTTAAGTGAATTATAACCTGGCTAAGGGATAAATCATATTTATGTGAGGAGTTAGTAAGATTTCAGGAAGGAGACTTATTTAGGAAGGGTGTCATTGAGAAAAAAAACTGAGCTAACTTCTGTGGGAGAGAGAGGGAAAGCTAGCCTTGATGCAAACTCAAGGATTGATGCGATACTAACAGCAAGCATGGTTTCAAGGATACCTGCTCTATAGGTGTTCTGACTTTGACAACTGGGTATTGAGTTGTGCCCTTGTCCAAGAGGAAACCATGGAGCAAGACTTAACCTGTAGACTTGGGATGCAGAAGGAGTGACCATAGATTTGATGGACTCAATTTGTGAAAGGTGAGGTCTAGGTCCATGGCCAACTGGATGCATGTGCCTAGAGCTCAGGAGACAGATCTAGGTAGAAATGATATATTATGAATCAAGAGGTAACTAAAAACAGGAACATGGATAGCTCTCCTGGGAGGTGTGTGTAGAGAGGAAATGGAGCAAGGACAGAACACAGGGAAAACAGCATTTCAAAGAAAGAAAGAGAAAGAAGAGCTCTCAAAGGAAGCTATGATTGTTGATTCTTCCTCTTGCACGGATCCATCCCACACCCCACATCATCTTTAACTGTGTCGAAAGGTCTCTAGTGAGCAGGCAGCTTCCCAGTTCTCTACTTCACTGCCCTAGGATTTTCTCTGGTGTCAGAGAACTTCCTCAACAACCATGTAGGCATCCCACACGTGTAGAGGATATAACAGATATAGGTAGAATAATAACCCAGTTTCCCAGTACTGGTGGATCAATTCTGAGCTGTGATCCATGGGTCCATCAGAGGCCCTGTGCGACCCACCACACTATCCTGCCCAATAATGCACTTTTCATTGGTTGTTTTCCTAATCCTATTTCATGTTCAGCCCCATTTCCTTACCTGTGCTTCATGGGATCACTTCCCAAGAATTCCTTCCCTACAAATTTACCTGTCTCAGGGTTTTCATGGGATAAGCTAAACTAAGAAAGGAGGGAAAATCAGAATAGTGGATAGTAAGAGTCTGATGTCTTTGGGGAGAGGGAAGGAAGGATAGTTTTATGAAGAAATTGACCAACAGTAGAAAATAGTGAAAGATATTGAGTCAGAGGACTGAAAGCAGGGAGTGAATTTGACAAGAGCATTTTTAGCAAAATGGTGTGAGTTAATAGGTGAATTTTAGGCACCATTATGTGATGGTGAGTTGAATAAAAAGGAGACAATAATAAAGAGAGAAGAAATGATAGTCACTAAAAAGGAACACGGATCAAGGGAAAAGTTTTGTTCTTTAAGATGGTGTGGACTCAGTGTGTAGAAGAGACGCATCTCCAGCAGATGAGCATGGGAAATGAATAGAGGCCTTTGAGCAAAGAGTGAAAGCATGGAATTCCAAGTGGAAATCATCCATCTTGGTTCGACTTTGTCCACAAAAGCCAGAACAAATGATAAATGTACAATGAGAAGCTTTATGGTGGGTAAGAAATAAAGTTCCTAACTTGACTTCTATTTTCTCTGCAAAGTAGGAGATCAGTCATCAGTCAAGATTCATAGCAGAGATGATTAGGAACAGAGCTCTGAAGACATTGGTAGAAAAGCAACCTTGGGAACTCAGAGATGATAAATATATGTATAAACAGGACAGGTAGGAAACACCAAGGATACCTGTTGGGCTGAAGAGCATGGTGGTGTGGTGACCTCAGTCTCTGAGGTCTGATTTAGTAGCTCAGAGACAGAAGCCTAGGATACTGAAGGATATACTTATTCAAATGAGTATAGAAGTGCATAATTGTATTAGTCAGACTGTCCAAGGAAACAGAACCAATAGTTTGTACGTATGTGTATTTAAATTTATAGATGATAGATGCATGATAGAGAGATAGTTAGATGATAGATACATCATACATACATACATATATACATATGTAAGGAATTCTAAGGAATTAGCTCACGTGACAGTGGGATCTGACAAATCAGAATTTTTCAGAATGGTCCAGCAGGCTGCAGACCCAGGAAAAATCTAATGTAGCACAAATCCAAAAGCAATCTGGACTCCTTCTTCTTCAAGGGACTTCAGTCTTTTTCTCTTAAGCATTCAACTGATTGGTGAGGACAACCCACATTATGGAGTATAATCTGCTTTATTCAAATCTATGGATTTCAGTGTCAATTTCATCTTTAAAAATGTCTTCACAGTAAAATCTAGACTGGTGCTTAATCAAATATCAGGGTTCTGTGGCCTAGCCAAGTTGACATAAAATTAACTATCACACAGTGGTAGAGAGTGATCTAAATTAAAAATAAAAACCTATGTTGATTCCAGGCAGCAAGAGAAGCCTAATAGTCTGAGGGGAAGAATGAGAAGTTTCACCTGGGATTCTGTGTGACATGTACCAAAATCATGAGGATCTTGATGAAAAGTTGGTTTCTAGACACCACTCCCATTCCTAGACAATTAGAACCTATAGAGAAGGGCCTTAGGAATCAGCATTTTGACATGCTCCTTGGGTGATTGTTTTGTTGGTTAAAGTTTGAGAAACTTTGAGAACTGAAGGATTAAAGCTGAAATGTTGATGATGTTATCAGTTAAGTGATATGGGAATAAGGGGGTAAGGAGAGTTTTCGAAGGGTAGGATATTAATATTAATACTGAATGTATATAAATATATATTGACTACATATATGTACTATCCAGTCTCAGGATGAGTCCATGCTTAGACTGGCATCAAGATGAAGTTCAATACGTCACCTTGACCAAGAAACTCTGATGTGAGATGTTTGCTTCTGTCACCCACTGGCCATTGGAATCACCCTGGTGGAGAGCTGCATTGAAGTTGAAAGGTGGACTGGCAGATGCATTAATAGAGATGGAAACCCTGAAGTGATACATTCTAGCTACAAGAGCAGAAAGGCAATGGTACCTTCACCTCCCCTCAACTTCTACTATACTAGATGTGAGAAGGCAGCCTTTTAAGAAGTCAGCAAGGGAAGCATGTCCTTGAGGATAACATGATTACAATGACGATAAAGGCTGGCAGTTTATGAAGTTAGCAGATAATAAAGGAACTTATTTCTATTGGAATAGGGATATCAGAGGACACCAGAGAAGGAGGAACTAGAAAAGGGGGTCTATAGCAGTAGGAGAAGATAAATGGCCAGTGAGCCTTTGGGGAAAAGGCTAATAAGTATTACAGGATTGGAGTCTGCAGGATTCATTGGAAATATACTTCCAAATGGATATGAGATTAAGTGAAATCAGTGCCCTGTTAAGGATCAGATTGTCTCATTAAAAGATAGTTATAGAAAATTGACCTTTGCCCTGAGTTCTAATCAGAATTAGCTGCTTTTGTCCCCTGAGAATACCCTGTCCCAGATGTATAAGTAAAGAGAGTGGTCAGTCCCCAGGATGAGAAGAAAATTTCATATGGATGAATGGCATAAGCAAAAGCATACAGGAAAGAAAGAACAAAGCATAAAGCACATTTAGATCGGGGCTTCCAGACAGAGTTGCTGGTGTGAGATACTGCCATGTTTTGCCCTCGTGAAGCCCTAATTTTCCTCTAGGACCATTGAGGTGGACTGGACTGGGTGGAACAATTGTCTCAGAATTGTCTATGAAGACAGTGTCATTCAGGGCTGTCCTGAGTGTCCTGGGAAAGGGAAGATAAAAAGGAGACTCCCTTCCTCTGGTTTCACTGCTGGTGAAAGATGAGTCCAAAGAGGCTGAACGTGACTCGTGGGGGGCCCTGCTGCCCCAGGACACGACCACATCCCCAGCAGTGATGCCTAATGGCTTTACCAGAATTCTTGGCTGTTGCTCAAAGCATGAGAACACCAGTGTGAGCTAATTCAAATCTGGCTAAAGGGAATGATGTGGAGACAAATTTAGGAAAGTTTTCCCTTTCCATCTGCCCCAGAGACAGTGATGCTGGCGCCATCAAATGTGAAAAAAGAGAAATAATCTATTCAGGAATTTTTTTTTCACCAAAAACAAGGTGGAAATTACTCACATGGTTTCAGCATTCAGTATAAAAAACTCAAATAAAATTATTTTTTAAGAATTTAAATAAATTCCTTTTTATTTGCTATTATTTTTCCGAGAGAAAATATACGACACCGGGTTTTCATTCGTACATCTGTCTTACTCTTCAAGTAGTTTCATTTGGGACCCAGGGAAGCACTTATAGAAGTTTTCTTCCACTATAAAACTTGTGCTATAGGTACCTATTCAATATACCTAAATAACTCAGGAATATGTGTATGTGTGAGAAATTAGAGAAAATGCGTTTGAATAATGTTTATCAATCAAATGATACATTTATTTCTGGGGACCTAAATCAGATAACAAATGAGATAGGAATGTCATAATGCATTTCTGGCTCTTGGATGGATTCCAGCTCTTAACAAGGGTTGATTATGCTGATAATAGTGATTTATGTATCATTTGAGATTTTTTAAATCAGGTCCTATATAGGAAAGTCAGGCAATAAACAAAGAACATGTGATTAAATGAAAGAAAAATCAAATGATGATTTGAGACAACAATTACATAGTTATTCCTTATAACTATGAGGAATTAATCCACATTAACCCAATTATTCCAGATAAAATTGCTCAGGTACTATTTTAAATGTCCCTGATTCAAATCCCATGCCCATGAATGCAAAAGTACATTCACATTTTACTTTTTAAAATGGAATATGCAGACAAGAATTCAGAGCTGTGTGTTGTTACTATGCCAGTGACCACTTTGCATAATCTTGTAAACCCTTCTCTGTGGGAAAGAAACAGTGGTGACCGTCTTACCTCCCCTATAGAGCTGTCCTGATAATGTCTTTTAACTCCGAAACACTATGCAGATGTAAGGGATCATTATTACCCTATTATTCTTTGGGGTTACACTGTCACACCATTTGCAGAAAAGAGCATGGCCGATGAAATAAAACATAAAGCTGAGCTCTCCTAAGAAACTGAGTTGCTCTCTGCTTGGCCACCTTTTACCACTCCTACAACTAAATATAGAATAATAGACTCCAATGCAGAAGGTGGAGGTAAATTGTTAGGCTCCTCTTCCAACTTAATCAAGATTCTTGGCTTTCTTCTTCATACCAGTAGTTTGAATTATTAGGTAGCAGACATGCTGTCAAAAGACTGGATAATTATCTGTCATTTTCCATGTCTGAAGGCAGTATTCCACCTCTGCAGCTAGATGGATAATCTGTGCTTGCATTCCAAAGTTTATTATATTTGGATTTTATGTGGGTGTACATGATCCCTCAAGGGAGAAACCTCAAGCAACCTCTCTTCTCACCACCTCCTCCCCAACCCACATACCTTCTCCCACACAGCCCCCCATATCACACACACACACACACACACACACACACACACACACACACACACTGTCCAAAACAGGGTTCTGTGGATCAATGACATGCAAAAACAAAAAAACAAAACCTGGATATTTGTTCATTAGCCTTCTAATTTACATATGTTTATATTCTTATTTTCACATAATTTTCCAACCCAGTCAGTGTTTGGTCATATGCAGTATAATGGAACAACAAAATCTCAGATACTGATGAATCTTCCATTGTTCTTTGCAAAAAAAATTACCTTGTTTTATAGAAAATATAATGGTAAGAGTTTTAGAATTGAAGATATCCTTTAAAGATATGTTCATTAAAAGCAATATCTGAATGTTGATTCACTAGAGAATCGTTTGAGTCATTCTTCTACCTGTTGAAATGAATTCACAATGATTTATCCTTGTGTCTAGCCTGGTTCTCTTTTGGACCAAGATTCTGATTTTTAAGCATCTTTTACAGTTTAGAAGAAAAACTCCTTCACTCATTCTGAAATTCTTTCAAACAGTAATCATGAAAAACAATCATGTATTTACTCAGAACAAATAACGAATTTATTCTCTTAACCAACCATTGAATGTTTTCAGTGTGTCTATCCCTAGAAGACACAGCAGGAAGATAGTCATGTGCTCTGCAAGATGGAGACAGGTGAATAGTCAGCATGGTCACTGCTGACATTCAGTGGAGCATAACTGCTCTCTGCTTGAGAGCAGCAGGAGAACGACTAGGGAAGGGAATATTAAAAGGAGGATTCAAAATTTTTCTATAAACACAAAGCTACAACTCTTACACAAAAGTATATAATACATGAGAAATTCAAGGAGTGGCAAGGAGATCTATATGGCTTGAGTTTAAGACCCTATCCTCTGGAGGTAGGCAGGGGTCATTGGTTCTCAAATTATGGTACCAGATCAGCAGCAGCAGCAGCATCACCTGGGATCCTGTTATAAATGCAAAATTCAGTGCCTTGTCCAGATGTACTGAATCAGAATCTCTAATGGTGGAACTCGGCAATCTGTTTTAATCACCTTTCTAGTTGATTCTGATGCAGTAAGTTTGAGGACCAAAGTTTATAATTCTGGCTAAACATTAGAGCTACCTGAGAATATTTTTAAAACATTAAGTCCCCTATTTCACCTTCAGTCAGTTATAACTGAGTAGGTGAGACTGGAAAAGGTCTTCTTTGTGGTGCCCAATCTATGCAGTAGCACATGGCCCCAGACTAGAAGATCCCCCCACTTAGTTTAATGCTCCACTATCACTATTTTGAGGTTCTTGGTTTTTGAACAAGGAACCCCACCTTTTTATTTTACACTGAGATCCACAAATTATGTAACCAGTCCTGTGCTGGACCATCAGTGTTTTCCTAAGGTCTCCTGGATGATTCTACGGGCAGCCAATAATGAGAAATGCCTGGTTGGGGAGGGTAGCAGAAATAGTGTAATCCAACTTTAATAAAGGCATTCAGGATTGTTTTGAAGTCAAGAAAGACACATATTCAGTGAAAAAGTTATAATTATATTGATAATATTGACTGAAAATGAGTGATAACAATTTCAAAAACTGGCTAAAACAGATTGGTGAAAAACCAAGTTAGTATTCTTGAGCTATAGGCCTTCTTCCTGGTCTCATAGAAATGATCTTTGAGATTCGCGTAAAGATATTGAAATATGCTCATATATTTATAGAGGATACTATGCAGTACTGTGGCCGCTAAGACCAAAATACTACTGCCCTCAGAGTTGTGGTGGGCCAGCTTGTAGCAGCTCTCTACAGCCAGTTGGGTCCCAATCACCCCAACTCCACTTTCAATGCATCGCAATACATCTTGAAGTCTGCTATGATGGTACTATGTACACTGAAGAGATTGACAAACACTTAACAAAGCTGGTTGTTAAACATTTATATTTATGGCTACTTTATTGAATATCTTGTTTCCTTCACATTATATCATTATACATGTATGTTTTGCAGAGAATAAAACTGAGGGTGAAATAGGCTTAGGAAAGACTATCCTAAGGTTCATAAGAGATCAACATGAATATCAACAAAGCTGATTTTTCCACAAGGTGTCCTATCAGTGAGGAAATCAGAATATAAAAAGTTTTTAATAGGCCCAAATAGAGTCCAAATTCTACAAGATGAGCACAATACACAGATGTAAGTCTCTTGATTTGGAAGCTAAAAGCAAAAACAATAGTAACAGGTACAAAAATAGTCCATGAAAAGTTAAATATGGATTTATAAAAGGTGATTAGAGTCAAAAATATATTATGAATTGATCAATATTGTGATAGTGCCATTCCCTGATTTGACTGACTCACTCGTAAATTCATAATGTCCCAGGGGCGGCATAGCACTCATAGCCCCAATAGTGACTCCTTCCCTGAGTAATCAGCACCTGTCCCCACGCCTTCACGCTCAGCTAGCTCCTCTTCATTCTCTGTGTTCACTCCTTCTGCTGTCTCTTTGAAGTTCAGACAGACAATCAGGAATGATTCTTCTCCAGTGGGTTCCTCCTCTACCTTCTTCCGCGTGTCCTAGAGAAGCAGGGAAGAGGAGTCTGGCCTTCTGATGTTCCCTAGGCACCCAACTGGTGGCTACTGAGATATCCCAAATTCTTGAATCACTAGTCTTCTTTAAGTGTGTCTGATCTTGATACTTACTGATGAAGTCTGCCGCTCCAATGCCTGTCATGACCTGTATCCCCTCTTCCTGCTCTGACCACAGTTCTATCAGCATTTCTGTGCTACCCTTGCCCCAAACAGGATGCACAAAACTTCTTCATCCCTAACCTTCTACTCTGGTTGTAACAAGAAAATGATCACCTCATGTCATTAAGAAAACAAAAATAAAATCACTATTCCACCTCCATTAGAGTGGAGAAGATTAAAAAGACAGCAGAGTAAGCTGGGTAGGTGGGTAGATTGACAGAACTCTCCTACATGACTTATGAGAATAGAAAATCATCACTTCCAGTCTTTCCACCACTAGGTATTTACTAAAGAGAAGTGAAAGCATAAAACCATGAAAAGCCGTGAACAGTGAGTGATATCTTGTCAAAGCCGCCTGAGGCCCAAAAAATAAGATGTGGCATCTTGAGGAGGAAAATGGACCTGAGGTCTCTTTTTTTAATGGGATCATGCCCAAGAGGACTCGTATCACAGCATGAGGGACCATAAGAGAACTCAGGTGAAATGACACAGAGAGGGAGCAGCACAGAAGATGCACCACTGACCACAGCTCAGGGTCAGATGACCCAGCTGGGGACCCTCTGAAGGACAAAGGAAGTGTTCCCTCCCAATGAAAATCATCAACTGCCAACTGAAGCCAGGCCCAAGCATATGAGACTGTGTACACTCACTCCACCCGCACCCCACTGGTAAAATAAAGACTGACCCCTGAATTCAGTTCAGGGGTTTTGAAATCTATACAAGACTGGGCATTCTAATTGCCAAGTGGAAAGTCCAGGGACCTTCTACTACCTAAGAGAGAACAGAGATGCCAGGAGAAAAACTTTAAGAACATGAATCATACCCTGGAAAGCACCTCTCTGATGAACTTACTATGCTTGAATACAGAAAATGCTTGAATTAGTTATGGTACATCTATATTATGGACTACTATGAAGATAATTAAACAATTTTTTGTTTTTTTGAAAACTGGCATACCCTGGGGAAAACAATCATGATGTTACGTGAGCAAAAATAAGACTCAGAATTCTATTCCACAGTATGACATGATTCTAGCCTCTATAAAAGTTGTTGCAAGCATATGGATAAATAGATAGATAGATATACATATACATATACATACACACACACATACATACACACACACACACATACATATATATGCCACCAGTGGTTTTCTTTTGAGTAGTGAGCTCGCTTGTTACTTTTTATTCCTTAATCCTATTCTTGTTTGCATTTTGAACATTTACTACAAGTGACTTTCCAACATTTTAGGGGGGTTGTTTTTAGGTAGAAGAGCTGTGGGGGTGGGCTTGACTGTAGTCCACTGGCTGACCCCTAAGAATCTACCGACTTTTGCTACCAAAGAACTCCTTGGAGATTAGCAGTGAGCTTGTGACCTCCGGGGTGTGGGGTCAACGGAAGTAGTGAAGATTTGGAAAATTCATGCAGTTCAGTACTTGGGTCAGAAAAGAAAGACATGTTTTTGAAGTACTTTCTGTATTTATCTAAAGACCAAAAATCTGTAATTTTCTTGGTAGAGAGGGTAGTGGTGGTGGAGAGCAGGACTCCCTGGGGAAAGATAGACTTGGAATGCATGTTAAATGGAACCCAAGGAGGTATCTTTCCTTGAGAAAGAATATGCAATTTTTCTGAAAAAATCTGTAGGATTATAGTAGACTAAAAATAAATCAACATGTGTTTTATGACTTTCATAGAAAATGAGATAAAGAAAAATTAGTAAGGAAACAATAATAATTTATACCTATATAGTATTTCATGATTTTACAAAATGCTTGTCATTCAATCCTTAGTTATCATTCAGTCCTTAAAACAAATAGAACTGAGAAAACTGAGACTCAAAGACATTATGTGATCTTTTCAAAGGCACCCAGCTAGAAAGAGAATGAGGCAGTTGGTCAAATTTGATCAAAATATGAGATTTTGAAGCAACAAATATGTTTCCAGGCCTAAGGATATCTTAACAGAAGCATTTCTTCTTTTCCTGAAAACACTGCATTAATCTTCAATGTGGAGAAGAACCTTGGCTAAAACTACGTTTGCTGATAGATTACTATCCCCTGGGTCTCTACCTCAAAAGATAAGGTCGTCGGGTACAATACAAGTACTTTTGAATTTGAGATAAACGATGAATACTTTTTAACATAATGTATGTTCTATGCAATATTTTAAATCATGAATTTTATGTGCTAAATCTGGCAAGTTTGCCTAAAGATGGACAATGGATTTCAGCCAGAATGTCTTAAGAGCTTTGGTAATGTTTAAATTATTTCTTTCTTTGCTTATCACCCCTTTTGGAGGTAAAATTTCAATTTCCATATGGTAGCTTGCTCTCCTACTTCCTACTGGAATTTCTTCAGCTGAGTCCTGGGCTCTAGTCTTCTCCACAAAGCATTTTTGGACACTGTCTCTTGACGGTAACAATGCATAGACAGGAAAAATTTTTAAATAAATTAAAAACGTACATTAACAACTGCTACAAGAGAAGAACCAGAGCAGAGAGTGAGAGTAAAATAATAAAAACCATTTCCTTCTTGCTATTGATGGAGCTCCCAACTTAGGTCTTTTTGTTTCTCCCCCAGAAAATACCCTCTAATGGCTTTTCATCAGTCTCCGTCAAATCCACTCCTCCCTCACACCAGCAATGCACATGAATACAATGGCTCGCCTAGACTGCCCTGAGGTCAAGCAGGTGTGTGCTGGGAGCTTTGCACTTCTGGCGATCTCGGCCTGGGCTCATTTCCTCCCATCTCACTCTCTCACTGCCCAGTCTTTGCCTCAAAGTTGCCAGAGAAGCCTCTCCCTGCCACCACATGGCTCCTGCCCTCTTACCCTCTTTTGCTGTTTTGTTCATTGCTCTCATCACCACTTACCTAAGTTTATGTTGATATTATCATCTGTCCCTCTCTAGAATGTGGGGAAAAAATATTCTCAACTTGAGTCTGACTGTATTCCCAGCCCCTATTGTAGTTCCTGACTCCACATGGAGTGGTACACACTCCAGAAATTCTTGACCAACTGCTGACTCCAAGTCAGAGATGACCAGGGCCCCTGCACACAGACTGGAAGGGAAAGTTGAGAGAGGAGATCAGGGAGGCAGGGGTAAAAGCAGGCTATGGAACCTGGAAAGACCCACTGACCTTCTCTCAGGTGAAGCCTACCTCAAAAAGGCAAGGTTCACCTGACTGGGACAACTCCATCCAGGCTGTCACGTAAGGTTATCTGCACCATCCCCCTGGTCCCTTATCTCCAACTCTATCCACACTACTCACACGCCACCCCCCAGCGAATAAACCACCCTTTCCCCCTTTCCCAGAACTGGAAGGAAAAACCCTTGTTTGGGATGATGGTGATGTCTGTGCTTCAAATTCGTTTGTTCGTTTTCACTTTAACCCTACTCCTTCCTTGTCTTTTCCTGACAAAGTACCTTTTGTATCACTGCCTTCCCTTCTTACCAACCTTCCCCTGAATTCTGCATTTCTCCGTGCTGCGTAGAAAACTGTCACAGAAAACACTCCCAGGGTGCCATGCTCACTCTGCTCACCCCCTTTCCTTCTTGGCAGACTCCGCACACTTCGCCACATACTTGCGTGCTCTGCATTCGTAGCCTCACTGTCTCGCCGTCAATCGCACTGCAAACCGTTGAGGTAGGACTTTCGTCCCCACCTGTGCATGGACAACGCCTATCAAGAAAACCCTTAAAATTACACAGCTAGATTTAGTTTAAATTTAGAGTTTCAAATGTAGCTTCTTGATCCCAACTCCTGGTGACATGTTCTCCTTCTGTGGCTCCTCTGTCACATTCTTTTGCTAGTTCTGATATGATAAGGCTCTCTCTAATAGTCTTCTTTCTTACCCATATACAAGTACTTCCTCTTCACCAGGGTCAGCACACACAGTCACACAGCTTGTGTCCTACACAGCTCCCAAATTTTCTCTCCATCTACACATGGAGGGATAGGACCAGTGTCTACACTACAGAATCCACATGACTGTACAGAGTTCTGCATCCAGTCTACATGTTAACATTCTCCTCAATTCCATTTCTGCACACTGAACTTCTCATCTTCATATCTACACTGAGAAAATCCATCTGATGCAATTGTTTTAAATACTACGTGTATGATAATAGCTCCCAAAGAGACATCCCCAGTTCATGCTTCTGCACTTGTGCAACAGATCTACATCTTGACTGGCATTTTGGATATTCCTCTCTGGCTGTCCCATGGGCACTTCAGATTCAATATTTCCAAAATTTGACCCAATATCTTTGTTACCCAACAAACTGGATGTTAGCCTATACACCCTGTTTGGTTAGTGAGTCATTTGTCCAATTGGTAGGCGAAGTCAGAAATCCAAGGGCTATCCTTCAATGTTTTATCTCCCCCATGTACAAGTTTCATTTCTCAGGAAAACTAGCCAAATAAATGTATCTCTGCCTCTCCTTCCCATCTCTTCCAGATATCCCTCTCTATCACCCCTAGGCTATTGCAGAAGGTTCCAATTTTATTTATTGATCTGCAATCTATCTTCCTACTATATCCCAAATTATCTTAATACAGCACAAGCCTGAAATGGTTAGTTCCCTGCTTTAAAATTCTTGCTATCTTGAAAATTATTTCTAACCTTTAATAAGCAGTACTATCTTGTTCTAGTTTCATATCATACCAATTTCCACCTCTATTGCCTGCTCTTGTCATACTAAATATCATCATTCAGAGCAAACCAGCCTTTTGATGCAAACTTATGCTTTGGTATTTCCCAAACTCTCTATGGGATGCGTCCTCCTTACCCCAGGCCACCTGAAATGTGGTTCGAAATCAAGTATTCTAAATACAACATTTGATTCACCAGGCTAGCCACTCCTCTGTGTACCACCATGGATATATGTGCACAACTCGGTTTTCTTTATCCCACTGCATGGTGATTTTCTATTTACATAGCCATTTAAGTGTGTGTGATTGTCTGAAGGCCAAACTTATATCTTACTCAAACCATAAGTGTGCACTGATGGGTGATGAAATGCGAAATGAGTCACCATCTAAATAAGAGAAGAAATAGGATACATTTTTGCATATTTGGAATAAATGGCTCTAAGTCTTCCTTGAAGGAAAAAAATCTGTTCACATATATGGAAAGGAGGGGATCTTTCACTAAACCTCTTTCGACATTTTCCCTTTTGTCCATATTTTAACCTGTATGAAAAAAGAATGAACTGACAGCAGCCAACAGATGTCTCCCGTGATAATTCTAAGTTGTAAGCATGTGACAGTAGGGAACCCTGGCAGGAGAGCACATTCACAGCCCTGGAGTTAAGAATGGGCAGCTAGAAATAGGTGCAGGGAATGGGTGAGTGCAAACAAGTCCAAGTAGCTGAATGACACAGAAGATGGGCAGGACCAGAGTTCCCAGAGGACAGAAGCGGGAATTTTGGAATAAAGTCAGGGAATGCTGCTAGCGGGTCAAGCAGAGGGCTCAGAAACTATTCCTGAGGCTACCTACTACAGGAAAGAAAGTACCCTTCAGAATAAAAGGTAGAGACCAGGCAAAATCTTTGAAATTTATATTCTGATAAAATGACCAGAAGAAGGCAGAGGAGCAAACATTTACATAATGTTTTCTGTGTGATAGATACTGTTCTAGGCTGTATTTATGTGTATTTATATACATATAGATATATATAGATATATGAGTATCGTAATTTCCCTATGAGTTACTTTCCCAAATTTTACATGTTAGGGAAACTGGGTCCCAAAGATCTGGCATCCGTTCTCAAGTTCCACCCTTAGTCAGTTATGGAGCCAGAATCTGAACCCAGGGATTACAGCTCCAGAGTGGGAGCTCTCAAAAACTATGCTGCCTCTTAGAAATGAAACATCTAAGATGAAATGTATCATAATTGAATGTATCTTTATAAATTTCTAAATTGCCTGAGAAAATGTTCATTCCAGTTTATCTTTCCAGGAGTAGTTAGACTGAGTATTCCCCCGTGTTATTGTCAACATGGACGTTATCACCTGCTCTAGCCTTCCCAATTAGACATGCAAAAAGTAGTTTCTATCAAGAAAAGTCATAGAATAAACAAAAACCAAGCCTTGGACATTAACAAGAGAACTGAGTTTACCAGTAGAAAATGGTATAGGGATCGGGACAAGTGACCATGGTGAAGTACCTTTGGTAATTTGGGGGTGGGCAGGGTGTGTTGTTATGTATCTGAGAAATGGGGAACCAGCACATATGGCTTTATATTATTTTGTAAATCCAAGTTACATCAAAACATATTTTAAAAGATAAAAAATAGTCTCTAATTCTCAGAATGTAATAAATATCAAAATTAAAACTTTGTATATTTTTTTATATTTCTTTGTGAATTTATTATTTATATTGCTGGTTAATTTTATCTACATCTGTCTTTAATTATGAATTTAAAGCAATTATATTTTGAGGCTACTAACCTCTTGACTTTTGCATATATTGCAAATAATTATACATTTAATTTTGTATAAATATATTATATTTATAGTGTTGCTTCCATATAGAAAATTAGAATTTTTCAGTCAAGTATACCTATCTGAAATTTTAACTGCAAAGTCATACTATTTTATACAAAATCTTCATTGCTAGTCATTATTGCGATGTATTATTATATTATAACCATGAAATAGCATATACACATAGGAAAATACAGACTATAATATCACAGATGCACACTTAACAAAATTTAACCCTTGCAGTTATAGCATTTATCTATAGACATTTACAGGTCATGTTAAAAATAAAATATTTCATATATAACTAACATTTCAATTCTTTCCATTTTCTCCCTCTCTACACCCTCCACTTTTTAATTCTGTGATTTATTATAAATTCACTTTTGTGTATAAAAATGGGGAAGGGTGCAGTTTGTATTTTTCCCAAACATGTATCAAATTTTTCTGGCAGCATTATGGAAAAGAATATATTTCTCACCAAAGAAATACCTTAGTGCCATTCTGGAAAATCAATTAAACCTATAACGTGGTTAACTTTCTGTTGTATTCCAAGAATCATTGTATCTCTCTTTATACTATGCCACGCTGCTTTAATTATTATAGCTTTATAATAGGTCTTCAAATTAGATAATGTAAGTTAGTTTTCTAAACTTATGTTAAAACTCATAAAACTCAATTGCAAAAAAAAAAAAAAAAACGATTCTACTAAAAATGGACAGAAGATCTAAAAGTCTGGAAGATATGTGAGAATGTCTGTATTTCCAAGGAAAACAGCAGGTACATGAAAAGATGCTCAGTCACCAGTAATTAGAGAAATGCAAATCAAAATCACACTGGGATATCACGGCACACTGGTTAGAATGGCTATTATCAAAAAGACAAGAGATAACAAATGTTGGAAGTGTTGGAAGAGGAAGCGCTTGTGGACTGTTGGTGGGCATGTGAATTGGTGCAGCCACAATGGAAAAACAAATGAAAGTTCCCCAGAGAATTAAAAATAGAACTATTATATGATCCAGTAACTCCACTTATAGAAATTTATCTGCTGCATATTTGAACATTGTGAAGATAGTAGATATTAAAGCTATTTTCAGAAGCAAAAGCTATTTTGTAACTACATATGGTGATAGATACTAGCTGTATTAGTTTTTGTGAACATTCTGAAATATATACAAATTCTGAATCATTACATTGTACACCTGAAACTAACATAATGTTATATGTTAATCAAACCTCAATTAGAAAATAAAATTAAAATACAACAAAATAAAATAATCACCTTTTCAAGTTCTTCAGACAAAAAATGCCTGCTAATAGTTTCATTTCCTTGACTCTGAAAATTATTTTGAGTAAAATTGGTATCTTAGCAATAGTATCTTCAAATTAAATAAAATTATATATCTCCATCATTAATAATAGTAAAGCTTAGACATAATTTATTAAATGCATTCCTATCTATATGCTATTATAAATAGTACATTTTATCCAGTTTTCTAACTGTTTGCTGGTAGTATAAAAATTCTACCAGTTTTGCATATTGACCATATATTTGCATTAAATTTATTTACCAGTTTTGTAAATTCTTTAAGCTCATGCTGTCTGCAATAAATAATGATTTTTCTTCTTATTTTTCCAATTTTATATACTCTTCTTACTTTTCTCCTTCAAATATTTGATATGAGCCATCTGCCTCTACAGTTTATATTTGAGAAAGATTTAAATTAAAATTCCATTTATTTAATTGATTCAAAGCCATTCAAGTTTTATATTTCTGTTTTTCTTTGTTTCTTATTTTTCATTTCTATTTCTTTTGTAGTAATTTATAGTTTTTAGTCAAAATCTCCCTCTTACCTAGGTTGTCAAATTTGGTAGCATGAAGTTGCTTATAGTTGCATAATACCTTTATTATCCTTCTAACATGTCTAAGTTCTGTAGTGATGGCCCTTCTTTCATTATTGATATCAATGATTTCTCTCTTCTCTCTTTCTGTGGTGACCAGTCTCACTTACTTAAAGCAAATACTGAATATTCATTTAGTAAAAATGAATTGCGATATACATACTATTAGGAAAAAAGTGTGAATCTGGAGGTTGGGTACAGGATTAACATGGAAACCAAATCTCCACCCTCTATATAGTAAGTAAATTGATAATCTAATATTGAAAAAAATCCAGAAATAACAATTAAGTTTTCGAAATACAAATATTAAAAAAACTACAAGAAGAAACATTTTAAAAAGTTAGAATTATTTTCTTCTAGGGAGAGGTACTTGGGGTCAAGACAGGTGGCAAGGTGGAATAAGAGAACATTAGTTTTTATTATTAACCCTACAGCTTACCTGACTCCCTAAATTGTGTACATGAGTGCTTTGATTAAAACAACAGCTTACTTAAAATTTGAACTCAAAATATCATTCCATTTGTGCCAAAGGTCATACAGTACTTCATCAAAAGGGATATTTAATAAAAGAAAAGAAATGAGTTTATGACTTGAAAGATATGGACTTCTAAATAAAAGCACATTTAACTTGAACCCTAAAATATAAGTAGGGTTCAAGTGGCTAATACCACCAGTTTTTAAGTGTTCTCTAGGGTAGATACACACATGATAGCTTACAGGCCTGCATTCTTAGTGGCATTTCCAGTCCTCTGACTCAATTCTCAGACTAATGATTGTAATTTTCCAATATCCATTTCCATTCTGTAATGCAGTGGAACTCTCTGACTTGAGTTTTTCTGCTTCCAACATGAACTAACACCCAATGCTATGGCACATTAGGAAATAAGGAAATTAAAGTGAAACTTGGGTTTCTCCTGAGAAATCTGAAAGTATTCAAATTAATTACATTGCATAGTACATAATTTTTCTTTGAGGAATCAGATAAGGTTGATTGTACCTAAACATTTAGAAGCCATGACTTAGTAACAGCGGAATTCTGATAGCCCTAAAAAATTTCACCAAGTAGGTATGCTTTGAGATATACCCATTTGGCAATTTTATTTTATTTTATTGTACCTTAATTTTTTTTCTGGGTCCAATTCTTAACTTGAAGACACTTAAGACAAGTTCCATAATTCTTCAGGGAAATTTCCATCTTAAAAAGTCTTATTTCAATCTTAAAACATCCTGTTTGGTATAATAGAATTGACTTCAATATAGAGTTAAATGAAATCTTCACTCCCTCTGTGAGTTCAGGAGTATTTCAGGTGAAGATCTGAAGTCAAGAAAACCAGTGTTTTTGGAGGAGAATTCATCCTTTCCTACTGTACATTTTTTATGTACAGCAAGTCCTCAAAACATCATTCATAGCTTCTTAAAAACTGCAGCTTGAAAGCAGATCCTTGAATAACATGGTTTTGTTCAACATTGACTGAGATTATTCATTTCTCATTAATGTTATAGAGAAAGGACATTGGAAGAAATGACTGCTGTACAAGGACCTGCTGCTGTGTTCTGCCTTCAAGTGCTAGTATCGAAATATAGTGTGTCCAGCTATGGAATGAAGGGAGGAAGGAAAACAGAGGAGCAGAAAGTATGTATTTGACAAGTACAATGGCAGTTTTATTTTGTTCTCTCTGATTCTTGCCCAGATGTCTACCCCTAGATCTCTCTTGGGGAGTGCTTTGAATTTGGAGGACACTCACCCCTTTAGGGTCTCTGGAAAGCTTTCATTTTTTAATTTGTTTTAAAGGAAAGTTGAATGCAGGAGTGAAGGCGAGTAGACAGGTAGGCAGGAAGAGAGAGAAGGGAGAATCACTTTATTTTTATTTGCATTTAGCTGTTCACATTGATTTTTCCCCTAGGCCCCCGGTCTTGAATTTGGGACCTTGGCATGTATGTGGGACGGCTACCAGGGTGCATGAGACTGGTAGGCCACCAGGATGTACCCCTCTGGAAATCTTTAATCTATTATTTCTGTGACAATGGTGGTACATTCTCCCTAGTTGATCACTTATATCTCCTTTAACCCATAGCCGTCTGACTCAAAGTGCCACTTCTTCCCACAAGGATCTCTTCTCTCTAGCTGTTCCTTGTGAAAATCTCAAGAAGCCCCCACACTGGCTCTATACAACAGGTATTTCCCAACTGGGAAGCTCTTTCTTAAAGAAGTCACTGCGCTTTCGCTCATTCATTAAACTGACTTATCAGTCCATATCTCAACATGTATATTGTCCAGAAGGCATTAGTGATAATCCACTGAATTCCTTAAACTAACATGCACATATGGATCACTGGGCCTGGTGCAGCCTCACTTCCTTGATTTGAGAAAGAAGGGAGGGGAGAGGAAACATAAGATATTAATATTACTTTCACAAAGTACACATAAATCTTCTTCAACTCTTATGCACTTGATATAAGAAAGATATGTAAGGCATAAGATAAAAGAGAGAAAATCATGATCACCTTCATGGCAAATCTTTCATTCTGACCTGTGTGCTCAGTTACATGGTGCTGCCCATTCAACCCTTCAAAAAGAATTTATGGCCCCAATGCAGGAATGCCATCAGTGGACACTCTTTATTCCATCATATCAGGAATGAATTCAGTCACAGAAAGCTGCCTCACTCATTGTCACACCTTTCTGAGGATAGCCCACATCCAGTGACTGAGACAGAACAACCCCTGGTCAGCTACTTGGGTATCACCAGAAACAATTTTAAAAGAATACTTCAAGTCCCAAGTTCCCCATGTCCTGCATCACAGCTCATCTTCTTCCTTTGCCCTGTCCTGCTTCTTCTCTCTACTTTCACAGATATTGATCCCAAAGACACTCTTTAATAGATAGCCTGAACATTAACCTCTATCAGGGCTTCCTAAATCCCAAAAAACATGATAATAAGTGTCACACATCAATGAGCAAAATGGCATTTATCGAATCTTCCACCAAAATGTCTATATTTTTATTTAAAACATAGTTTAAAGTGAAAATAACAAATACACTAATGGTTTTATGCTTACATGGATTACTTACAGATAATAAAAATAGTTTAATCTTTCTATAATTTGTTATATAAGCACTATATTTTAATTTAAACAGAACTCAAAAACTTATGGTTCTGAATAATTCATCTCTTTTCCTTTTGTGCTATTTATGTACTCTACTTTTGTAATGCATGTATCAAAACCTATTGCAATTATGTCATGTCAAACTGTGGATTTCTCAGTGGCAAAGACTATCTTCTATTCATATTTGCACTCCTAGTACCTAGATGTAGGGGTTTGAAAAACCTAGCATAAGTCAGAATCAGAAATACTTAGAAATTAAGAGACAGAACTGAGGAAAGAAAGAAAGTCATATCAGAAATGAAGACTAAACTAGAAAAACCAAGAAGAAGCAAACGTACAGATCATTCCTTAAGAAAAGTGAAAGATAGAGAGGAGAAGAAAACAAAAAATAAATGCAAAAAGAGGAAAAAAAAAGGCTTTTTAAAGTGACAAATATTTAAGACAGGCACAGGAGATTCAACACGCAAATAAAATGTGCTCTTGAAGATAGAAGCCAAATCAAGGGGAAAGAGCAAATAAAATGTCTAAAACAAGAAAACTCTTCGAAAGTTAAACAAGCTATTTAAAAGTACATACAAAAGAACAAATCACAAACTGATAATACTGACCCAGAATGACCAATACCAAGGGAATCTAGTAAAATAACTCTACTTTGCAGAACAAAAACTGCTTTGAACAGTTTAGCCAAAAAGTTAAGGGAAAAAATAGATTATTTGACTTTTCAACAGTGATGTTTTATGACAGTAGCAAATCAGCTCACATATTTAGCGTACACAAGAGGAAGAATGTGAGTCAAGGATTCTTGAATCACCAAAACTTTCAAGTATAAAGGGCACGTACAAACTTCTACCAACATGTAAGAACGCAGGAATAACATTACCAAAATCCCTTTGATAAATCTACTGAGTAAAAGCTTCAGAAAACTGAATACTAGAGGAACAACGGCACAAAGATTGGTGATGATCACTAAATATCTGTAGGACCAACACTGACCTTTGGTCTGATATACACTCACACAGCAAAGTTAAAAATTCTGGTTCTGTCTACCAAAGAGGTCTAAATATGATGACCAAAAATCAATGATTCTCCGCAGCATTCAAATTTTGTCTTAAAATAGCATTTACAACTAAAAAGGGATTTTTTTGACGGAATCCAGGTTGGGGGCAAGACAAGACAAACCTAAAGTTTCTTGTCATATCAGACAGTGAGGGAATATCAGGGTCATTTCGAATTTACTCAGAAGCCAGCTTAATAGGATCTTCTAGGTAAAAGATGAAACTACTTGGGCTTCAAAAAGGATAACACTTGAAGTTGATTAGGAGGAGGGGCCAAGATAATTGAGTAAAAAGGATCATGTATAATGGTAAGCTTACTATATTACAGACAGTTGTGGATTTCTAATAATACACATTGAAACCTATATAATCTTATAATGTTTTTGCATTAAATTTTGATTCAACTGTTTGAAATATGCATAATATTTTTAAATTCATTAGTTTGTACTAATAAAATAATCTAATTGTTTTTCTTAGAAGAAGTTAAGGGATAAATTTGTTATTTTGAAAATTGGGGGAAAATCTAGTATCTATCATTCCTTTTTAAGAAAATTATACAGAGTAATCAAATAGCACATTACATGTCTCTATAAATCTATTATAACTGAAAATTAAAAATTAGTGATAGAATTAGAATATCACCTTTCTTACTCTCCAGTGAATTGATGGATTTAGGCCTTAAAAAACAACTATATATTCTGTGCCTCCAGATGAGTGAATATAGCACCACCTATTGTGTTGCCAAAGAAATCAAATTTGAGTTCCATCAAGTTTCTGGATTCAACTACCAAGTTATAGAAATATAGAGAACAGCTATACCTTTTAACTTGCACCAAGAGAACACAGTCATCAAAATCTAGACTAAAATATAGTCTTTCATCAAATAATCCAGTTTTCAACATATAAAGTACAAGAAAAATAAAAGAATAGAGGAGTGACTTATAAACTAAAAGAAATTGAAAAACATATCCATTTTTTTAATGACAAGACTATTTGGAAATTTCTAAGAATTCATATGAGGGTTATAAAACTATGAGCAAAAATAAGGCTATATAAAGTCAGGAAAATATATACTGGGGCGGTAGGCTATCATATTCAATCACACATAAAGGGACTAACTTCTGGTATAACTAGTGAAGGTTTATTTTTACTGAGTGGTAGGTATAAGAGTGTTTGCTTATATCAATAATCTACATATTTATATTACATTATTTTTGTATCTGTTTTATTCTACAAGACAAAATTTTTTAAAGAAACAGAATAAAATTTCTTAGCAGATTTAAGGAAATCACTATGGGTGTTACAGTCTGAAACCTCAATATTATTAACATTTAATAATACATCGTGCCATTTCAATGTACTCCATACCGGGTTGTTTTTGCTGCAAAAAAATGACAAGCTGATAGTAAATTTCATATGGAATTTCAAAAGATCCATAATAGCCAATAAAGAAAGAAAAAGACATGTAGAAGGACTCGCACATCCCAATTTCAAAATATGCTACAAAGCAACAGTAGCCAATGTTATACGACTGTCAAAAGGATAGATATATAGGGCAATGGAATAGAACTGAGAGTTCAGAAAGTACATGTCTGTATCAGTCAACTGATTTTCAATGGTGCCAAATCACTCAATGAGAAAAAAATATCTTTCAATATATGGTGCACAAACAACAGGACAAAATGAGGACTGCTACCTTATCCCATCTCAAAATTTAACTCAAAATGGATGAAAGGCATAAATATATAAAACTTTTAGGTAAACGGAGATTTTCATGACCTTGAATTTGACAAAGATTCTTAGATATGACACAAAGTGCATAGACAACAAAAAGAAAAACTAGATCAGTTGAGCTACATAGAATTTAAAAATAGTTTTGCTTCCAAGGACATCCTCAAGCAACTAAAAAGCCAATTAAAAAAATGGAAGAAAAATATTTGCAAAGCATACATCTGATAAAGGAATTACATACAAAATATAGAAAGACATCTTACAATAATGAAAAATAAATAACTCACTTTTTGAATGAGCAAAGAATCTAAATAGGTATTTCTCCAAGGAAAATATACAAATGGCCAGTAAGCATATTTTTTAAATGTTGCACATTATTAATCATTCAAGAAATGTAAATTGAAACCACAATGAGGTAACACTTCATATCCATCAGGGATGACTAGAATCAAAACCCAGATAATAACAAGTATTAGCAAAGATATAGAGAAATTGAATCCCTCATATCCTGCAGATGGGAATGAAAAATAGGGTAACTGCTTTAGAAAACAGTCTACAAATCCTTCAAATTAGAATATGGAATTACCATATAATTTAAGAATTCTATTCCTAAGTATATGTGCAAAAGAAATAAAAACACATTCCCACCAAAAACTTTCACAAAATATATTCAGATACTTTGCTTATTTTTAAAACTTCTTTTATTATTATGAGACATATCTACAGCATGTAATTATTTTATCAGATATATGCCTTACAAATATTATTCCACATTGCAAAAAATTCAAATGACCATTGATTAATATATGAATCAGTAGAATATCCAACCAATGGAACATTCTTCAGCTATAAAAAGAAATAAAGCATTATACATGCTGCAGCATGAATGAACTTTGAAAACATTATGCTAATTGAAAGAAGACATATATGGTCTTTCTTAAGACCACATATTATATGAAATATACATTCATATGGAATATCCAGAATAGGGAAATTTATAGAGACATAATATAGATTAGGGGTGTTTAGAACTGGGAGAGATAGAGAGCAGGGAAATGATAGCTTAATGGTACAAAGTTTCTTTCGATGTGATGAAATGTTTTAATATTTATTGCAATTTTGATTGTACAGATCTGTGAATATACTACAAACCATTTAAATGTACTTTAAATTAATAAATCATAAAGTATGTGAGTTATGTCTCAATAAAGCTCTTGTTTTCTTTTTTAATTCAGTGTACTCAGGTGGAGCAATGGATAGGTTAGTTACCTCCAAGTTCAAGTCCTGGGTCCAGGGGGAAAACAACCAGTGTGAACAACGAAATGGAAATAGACTAAAATGCTTCTTTCTTCTTCCTCACACTTCCTGGCTTCCTGCCTACTTGCCTTCATTCCTACCTACACCACTCGTTTAAAAACAAAATCCATCAGAATGGAGCACAATAGTCTCAATTAATGACTGCTCAAATCTAAACACAAAAAATGGTCAAAAAATTGACAAACAAGGAAAAACATATATTTTAAACCAGCTTAAGTAGTATTCTATTCAAATAATATTATATTCAAACCTAGAAAGATGTGATAATATATTTACCCATGAAACAAGGGCAGCATATTATGAAGTAGAGCGAATTAAGAGATACTCTGGGAGGTGACTTAAGGAGCTCTACTAAAAATAACCAAAGAAATTTTTAAAGAGTCAGAAAGAATACATGAGACAGAGAAGCAATCTAGCAGATTCACTATTCTCCTGAAAAAATGTTTCAGAAAAAATCAAGGAAAAGAAAGAAAGAGAACTATGAAAAACTATAATTTCCCAAAGGTGAAGTTTATAGACTGAAAAGGCCCAAATGCTCAGGACAATGAATTAATAAAGGTCTTCACCTAGAGAAATAATGTAAAATTACAGAACAAAGAAAACAAAGGAAGAGGTCTATAAACACTGATGAAGTTTAAAAAAAAAAACTTGTCCACAAAGAACAAACTTCTCAGCATCACTTCAAATGTAGCATATGCTATATCAATAACTTCCACAACAGCATTATATCATTCTCAGACTTCAATTCATCTATCAAATATGAGTAGAGAATAAAACATTTAGTGGTTACTTGAATTGTCAGGTTTGAGCTGACCAGCACTCAAAAATTTCTTTCCTAATAGTATTTCATCTTAACTTGATTACATTTTCAAAGTATCTTTTTCCAAGTAAGGCTACATTCTAGGATTCTAAAATGGACATTTATTTGGGAGGAGTTCTATCCAAACCAGTAAAATCAGCTGAAATGTTTAAACAAAATCCAAATTCTCCTAGCTGAGACTGTGAAATTTTCCAGGTTTCATTAAATGACAAAAAGAAAAAAAAATACCAACATCAAGAGAACATGGAAATTAGATTTAAATTTAGATTAAATTTAAAGCAGCCAGGATAAAAATAACTTTATCAGCAATTGTAGATGTGCTTGAAGCAAATTAAAAAAAAAAAAATACTAAAAAAGCCTAAGTAAAGAAAAAGTCTCAGCAAAACATAGAAAATGTAAGTAAGAACCAAATGAAAATTTTAGAATTGAAAATTAAAAGCTCAGTGAATTGGTCTGAAAACATAATTGAGGGAATGGAGATAAGTATCAGTGAATCAGCATGATATAGAACAGAAGAAAATACTTAATCTGAACAACAGAGAGAAAATAGACAGAGAAATAAAACTAGCAATGACCTCATGATCTTATGGCATCATAAAAAATTATTTAACAGCCATGTCATTTTAGTTGCAGAGGAGAGAAGAAAAAAATGTGGACCTGAAAAGTAATAGCTAAAAATTCCCCAAATTTTTCAAGACATAATAAGCCCACTGCAGTTGAAAGAAACCTAAACAGAATAAGCTAAAAGACATCCACATCAACAACACAACAATTACAAATATTTTTTAAAAAAGCAAAAAAGGTCAGAAAGAAACAATACCTTACTTATAGGAAAAATATAATGAAAATGACAGCAAAAGTCGCATCAGACATAGAGGTTGGAGGGCAGCGACACAATATTTTTAATAGGTGGAAAAATATAAAACTGTTGAACCAGAATCCTTGCTTAGCAAAAATTAAGAAAGAAGTAGGAGGTCACAATGTTCTCAAATGAAGGAACACTAAGAATTTGGCACTGGTCTACCTTTCCTAAAAGAATGAAAAAGAAATTACAAAAGAAGGAAACTTTGAACATCAAGAAGGAATTGAAAAATACAATAAACAAAAATGGGGAAATACAGTATGTTTTCCTTTTCTTTTTAGGTTTTTATGAAATAAAGCTCTAAGAATCTTTTTTTGATTAAGGCAATTATAAACAGGAGACTGTAAAGGAAAGTTACATTTCTGTATATCAATTGAACTGGTAAAATGATGTCACCAGAAACTTGTGATAGTTATGCACATATAATGTAGTATTTAGAAAAACCACTAAAAAACGTCATACAGAGAAATGGACTAAAACATTATAGATATATAAAATGCAATTCTAAAAAATAACTCACAGGAGAGCAGAAAAAAGAAAAAATATAGAAATACAAAATAAATTAAGTAAAATGTTAGACTTAAGTTTTAGTATATAACCATTATATTAAAAGTAAATGATTTAAACATAACAGTTAAAAGAGACTGCAGGAGTGAATTAAAGAAGCATGATCACACTACATATTCTCCATAGGAAATTAGTTGACAGTGAAAAAAAAGGGAAAAGACCATGCAACCATCAATAAAAAAGAATCAGGATAAAGTAGATTTCAACAGAGAAAAAGTTATTAGAGACAGAGAGAGATGTTAGATAATATCTAAAATGTTATAAGTAATAATGTTGCAACATGTAATAGCATTCTTGAATGTGCACGCACCAAACAACAAAACTATACAATATATGGTGCAAAAACTAATAGAATTGAAAGGAGAAATAGATAAATCTGTAATTATATTTGGATACCTACACACCTTCTCTCAATAATTGATATAAAATTATCAGGGACTGAGAACAACTCAACCTCATCACTGACCAACTGAATCTAATCAATGTTTATAGCATACTCTACTCAACAACCACCTGTATATTGTTTTCATGTTTCCATGGAACATATATCAAGATGGAACATATCCTAGGTTGTCAAACAACAAATTTAAAAGAATTGCAATCACACAGAGCATATTTTCCAATCACAGTGGAATCAAACTAGACTTCCATAAGAGAAAGATAACAGGAAATTTCCCACATGCCTTGGAAATAAACAACACTCTCCATCAATCACAGAAGAAATTTCAGGGAGAATAAAAATACAGTTAAATAAATGAATTGGAAAGACAGCACCAAGTGATGCTGAGAAGAAAAGAATCACATAGCATATATACATTTGAAAGACTGAAAACTTAGTTCCTTTCTTGAGAAAGTAGGGGGAAAGGAGAACACCAAACAATAAAGTTAGCAAGTCTCTGACAAAGCAAAACCAGGTGAGGGAGGATACAAATGACCAACACCAGAATGCAGCATGGGCATCAGCACGGTCACTAAAAGCATAATAATGGGTTACTAGGAACAACTCTAACATATGCATTTTAATATTTAGATGGAATAAAGTAATGTCTGAAAAAAACACAAACTAAGTACAACTCACCCAATGTGAAAAAATCTGGATATTATAAAGCTAATTTTAACTGAAAAAAAAATCCCAAAATAAATTGTTAGCCTCAGATATTTTTACTAGAAAATTTTCCGAATGTTTAAAGAAGAAATAGTAACTATTATACCCAATTTCTTCCAGAAAATAAAATAGAGACAACCATCCAATTTGTTTTATTATGTAAGCATTATCTTGATACCAATCCAAACAAGACTGTACAGACAAAAATAGAGAGGGGTGGGGGAATATAAAGGGAGAGAGTTAGGGAGAAGGGAGGGAGAAAAGTATAAATATAAGTGACCCTGTTAACTTGATAAAGACAATCTATAATAAACCTACAGTTAACAATATACTTAATGGAAAAATATTAACTTATTTCTTCCTAAAATAGGGAGAAAGGCAAAGATACTTTCCTTTACTTCTCTCATTCCAGTTATTCTAAAATTATAGCTGGTAGACAAGACAATAATGTAAAAAACATATAGAACTGAAAGGAAGAAATACATCATCTATATTTGGAGATGACTATTTAAAATATAAACCCCTAGAAATTATAAATCTGGTCAACAAGATTTAAGTATACAAGATAACCATATAAGTCAAGCATCGTAATAAATTGAAAGATGTAGTATAGTTTTGGATTGGAAGACAACATAGAAAATTGTCACCTAATTATCATATAAGTTTTAATGTAACGTCTACCAAAATCCCACTGAAATATTTGTTAATATAGTCAATATATTAATCTAAAATGTATTCAGAAAGGCAAAAGACCTAGAACATTTAATATTTTTGAAAAAAACAAAATTGGAGGAATCAATCCTCCCAATTTCATCTTTTTTTTAAAATATCTTACTCTACTTCCATAGACTATAAATACTACAACTTCTTTATGCATTCATCTATCAATGGGCATTCCCATGTCTTGGCTATTGTGAATTGAAAACAGGGTTGCATATATCTTTTCTGTCTAGCGTTTTTGCATTCTTTGGGTATATACCTAGAAATGAGATTGCTGAATCGAACGGTAGGTATTTTTTTTCTTTTTGAGGAATCCTCATACTGTTTTCTATACAGGTCGCACTAATTTACATAGTTATTTGGGTCTTTCTCTGCAGCATACAATTAGCATACATGTGAATATCAATATGTTGCTTCTTAACTATATCAATATATGACCAATTTCAGCGAAAGCTGTAAAATACCATTTTTTATTTATCTTGGGATCACATCTTTTTGCCAAATCAGATACAGAAACAAATGGGAAGTTTGTTTCAATTTCTTTCCCAATTTTTTGCTGAATTCTGTTCAACTTACTTGTATTACCTGAGTATTATTAGAAACATTCTTTCCACTTCCTGCCACCAACTGAAGAGTAGGAATTAAATTCCAGATTTATTATTAAGTTCCTCCAGCTTCAATTTTTTCATTCTTCTACAGTGGAGATTTCTGAAGAATCCAAAAACTTCTTCATTCTGAACATCTTAGAATGTAATTTAAAATTAGCACATCAGTTTCAAAATAGAGTTATATCATGACTTCTTCACTGTAACCTTCTATGTTACTGTCTACACACTTGTTCATTTCACTCAGACTTCAAATCCAAGAAACAATAGAATTATAAATCTTGGATAAAGTGCCAGAGTTACAGATAACACTGCTCTGGCTGTCTTCTTTGCATCCCATTACAACACTTGTGCTGAGATGATTCCCTCATCTTAGAGAAATGAAGATGTTAATCTCAAGATGATATATTGCATAGGCTGGGTAAGCCTTATTAAATTCACCATCAAATGGATAACTTTTGGAACACTTTGCCTCAGCAGAACAACTGCCTCTTTGTAACTCATCTTGAAGGCTCTATATCTGGTTTAATCCAACTTCAGTTCATTTGATTTGTCATTGTTCAAAGATCACATATGTCCACTTGAAATCCCCAGCAAGTGATTCCACCAGCTCTGGCTCCTGCCAGATACAGTGCCCCTCTTAATCAGAGCTGATGGTTTAATGGCAAGAAAAACAGGTGTCAAGTAATCAACAAATCTATTCTTTAGCATCTCTTTTAGAAGTCTTTGTTAATACTAATGTGAACAAGGGTAATGTGAGGTCTAATAAATACAGAGGAAAAGGAAGGCTCCTGCTGGCTTATAACCAGGTCTGCTTTCCTCATAATAGGTCATTTAATTGCCTGTTTATTGATTACACCAAGTGTGCCACAACAGCCTAGCGTGCCAAAAAGATGACATGTGAATCCAATTTTGTGAAAGAGAGTGAGGAGGTTTCAAGGAACAACATGAAAGGAAATTAAAGATAAGCTCTTCAAAATATTTGCCATTAAATATCATTTTTCTCATTCTGGGAATAATTTATTTTGACTTTCCAATATTGCTATGAAGTAAGTTCGACCTCATAATTTATGTGTCTGTGTCCAGTGAGCATGGGTTTTTGTAGGAATGTCTTTTAGCATCTTATTCCTTTTCTTGCTTATTTACTAGTCTAACCATATTATCTGACACCACTAATCTTCATAGTATAAAAACAATTCTTATTGAGTTAAAGTGGTAATTTTAATTTTAGAGCATTAAATATCATTAATATTGATGATCAAGAGATTTATAGATCTTTGCTCAACAGACTTCAATGTCGGATATTCAAATTTTAAACTGATTACAAGTAAGATTTCCAAGATGGTGGACTCACTTCTGCCTCGCAGAAACAATGAAAAATACACTCATTTAACAACTATAATTTTTGAAAAGAAATGGGACAAACATCTCCCCAAAGAGAGGCATCACACCACTCACCTGAGAGACTGGGGTTATAAAGAGAGACCAATGAATTCAACATTCTCCAGGAGCTGAAGGGCTTCCTCCCTCAATGATCACCTGTATACCTCTGAAGGGACTTTCAATCATTGAACAAAAAACTTGAGCAAGGGGTGGAAAAAAGGCTAGGTTCTTGTGAACAAACATGCTGCTTCAATGGGATGCCTGCACTGGAAGCCACCATTGCAAAAAAGCACCCCCGGGGGAAATACCTGCATTCTACCATTAGCACACTTTTATGGAACTGTTAACACTGAGAACTGCCTTGCTACGGGCTACCAGAGACACCAACCAGGTTTGCAGCACTTGTACATATACTTGACTGGTTCCCAGCTAGAAGCTTTCCATTCTACCCTTCTCACAGAGAAAATAATTGAAGCTGTCAATATAGCAATTCCCACCAGCCTGGGGCTACAGGTGAACAAATTCTAAACTGCTTAGTACTTCCTAGAACTTCCTCCCCAACCAGGGATTGTTTATTACCCACTGCTGGGACTGCTGCTTCTCTGAAGCATTTAGGGATTTTCTCAGGAGATGTTTTGCCAAGAGTCGACTCCAATTCCCTCCTCTGTGGTTTCTGATAGGACTGGGCCTACAAATCTTGGGTCTCTCTCCTCATTTATAGCTCTGGGGCAAATCTCTGCATTCTGTAACCCAACTCCAATTCTGTTGGTTGAACTCTAAAGCATCGATAAAGGGTGAGCTCTAGAGCTTCAACAATCCTGACAAGTGCTGAGATTCTACAACTAAAGGAAGCTCAGCATTCCAGACCAATGCCCAGGACTATATTATGAAACTTGATATCCTAACAAAAGACCTTTACACCATGGAAGCCAAACCCATAGACATAAAAATAGACTACAAAACAGATAATAGAGACAGAGAAATGTATATGAAATGATGGGTTAAAGCCAAATACCAGAGGAAAATCTACATGCAACAGAGGTTGGAAGACAATCCTAGAGTCAAATGGCAACCTAAAAAATGAGGGAGTTATATTTATATAAGGTAAAATAGGTTTCCAACTAATTGCTAACAAAAAACAGTAATGGACATTACACAAGGATTAAGGGATAAATTCATCAAGAAGACATAGCTCCTTTGAATACATAGGCACTAAAATGAAGGAGCAAAAAAGCTAAAGAGAGATATTAGCAGCAATACAGTAATAGCATGAAACTTAAATATCATATTTACAACAATGGCTAGATCAAGCAGGCAAAAAATAATAAGGAAACAATACCCCTGAACAACAAATCAGAACAGATGGGTTTAGTAGACATTTGCCAAACATTTCATTCAATAAGTGCAGAATTCACAATTTTCTCAAGTACTCTTAGAATATTCTCAAGGATAGACAAGGATGTTCACTCTCACCACTACTATTTAAAATCATACTAAAGGTCTTAGCTATAGCAATAAGGCATGAAAAAGAAATAAAAGGATTCCTATTGGAAAAGAGTTAAAAACTATCACATTTTATGGATGATTTAGAAAACCCCAGTGATTCCATCAAAAAAATCTACTGGAATTAATCAATGAGTACAGTAAAGTGGCAGGCTACAAAAACAATATACAAAAATTCATTGCATTTTGATATGCAAATAGTACAACAAAAGATAATACTATCAAGAAAATTTCCCATTTACAATAGAAAATAATAGAATTAAATATCTTAGAATATAGATAACAAAGGAGGTGAAAGACCTTTACAAAGAAGACTATAACACTTTGTTAAAATAAAGGACAATATAAAGAGATGGAAAGACATTTTATGTTCATGGTCGAGAAGAAACAACATTGTTAAAATGACCCTCTCACCTAGAGCAACATACTGGTTCAATGAAACACTAATCAAAATCTCACAGGCATTTTTCAAGGAAAGAGAACAAAAAGTTAAGCTTCATATGAAATCACAAAAGACCTCAAATAGCCAAAGCAATCAAAACATGAAAGAACAAAAATGGAGGTATCACAGTCCCAGATATTTAGCTATACTTCAAAATTATAGTAATCAAGATTGTATGGTACTGGAATAAAAACAGAGACACAGACCAGTGGGATAGAATAAAATCACCAGAAATAGACTGACATATATGGTCAATTAACTTACAAGAAAGAAGTCAAGAGCATATGATGGAGAAAGGAAACCATTTTCAACAAATTGTGTTGGAATACTGGATAGCTACTTAAAAAAGAATGAATCTAGACCATTCCCTAACACCACATTCAAAAATTGATACATAATGAATTAGACTTTGAAGTAAGAATGGATACCATAAAATATTTAGAAGAAAACAAAAGCAATACATTCTTCAACATTGGTTTTAGCAAGTTCTTTGGGGACTCAACTACAGCAACAAGGGAAACAAAAACAAAACTAAACAAATAGAACTGTATCAACCTAAAAAGCTTTTACACAGCAAAAGAAACTAGCACCAAAATGAAAACACAACCTACTGACTGGGAGAAGATATTGCAAATTATACATCTCATAAGGACATAATATCCAAAATGCATAACAAACTCATAAGACTCAACAAAAGAAAAGCAAACCACTCAATCAAAAAATGGTCAGAAGAACTGAATAGAAATTTCCCTAAAGAAGACATATAAAATGCCAACAGATACATGAAAATATGTTTTTATTTCTCACTTGTTATTAGGGAAGTGCAAATAAATAGTTATACCACATCACACCTGTGAGAATGGCTGCTATCCAAAAGACTGGAAACAATAAATATTGGTGAGGATTTGGGAAAAAAGGAACACTTTCATACTGTTGTTGGGAATGTAAGTTGGTGTAATCTTTATGAAAAGCAGTATGGAGATTCCTCAAAAAATTGAGAACGGAAATTCCATATGGTCCCATCATCCCACTTCTGGGTATTTACCCAAAAACTAACAAAATCCCCTAGTAACTTCAGATATATATGCACCCCCATGTTTATTGTAGCATTATTTGCAGTAGTGAAGAACTGGAAACTACCTAAGTGCCTACTGTTAGATGAATGGATTTAAAAAGATGTCCTGTGTATACTCAATGAAATACTGCACAGTCCCAAAAAAGATGAAATCCTGCTATTTGAGACAACATGGATAAAACTAAAGGAGATTATGCTAAGTGAACTAAGTCAAGAGAAAGACAAATATCTGATAATCTCACTCATATGTGAAATATAAAGAAAAAGAAGCAAAGCAAAGAAATAGACAAAACATAAACCCTTGGGCTTTGAGGATAGCAATGAGGTTACCAATTGCTGGCGGGGGCATGCAGGAGAAAGTGTTGATAGAAGTCTAGTGGATGGTGGTGAAAGTCTTTTGGCAATTTGGTGATGGATGTGGTGTGTTGACATATATTTACAAATAGGAAGCCTAAACATATGGACTTATGTTATTTCATAAATCAGTTCTCTCTATATATATTATTTTTAAATAGTAATGTTAATCTCTATGTATAAGGAAATGTTCTCTTTCATAGTAGTATTTAGAGTAGCAATCATTTTTGTATTATCTTGGCAATTTTTAGCTAAATTTAGAATGATTCTGTTCAAAATGCTTAGGGCTGTATTAATACATCATTTATTTAATGCAATGACATAAACATGTTCTTAATAGGTATGTGTTTTATTCCCTGCTAAAGGCACAAAAGAGCTTTTCCAGAGCCCAAAGGTGTGGGTCATTGTGGTATAACAATTTAAAACTGTACATGAGCATTTTTGAGTACACATTTGGTTCTCATTTGCTTGAAATAGTTTTGTAGTCTAATAAAAAAGAACTTACATTTGTATATAAGGAAGTTAAATGGCTGTGGTTGTACAGAAAGAGATGGGTGGGGGTTGTAACTTGGTTATTTTAAAGATATGCTAAGGACATTATATCCTGTACACATTTAGCATGATGGCAAAGAACATGTACTATATGTAATATCTTTTTTTCATTCAGCATCTAACATATCAAAAAAGAAAAAGAAAATGATCAGGGTTATTTTTATAGATAAAATTATCCTGAACTCTAATCAGGTGAATGCTTGCTTAGGGATTTAGATTCCATGGTATCTCCCATAAACTTAAGAACCAATTTGAGTGCCTGAGTAAGGTCAGTCCATAGGTCAAGCAGATTTCAGCACCGATGAACACTCTCAAGGTCACAACTCTGAGCCTTACATCAGTCCTTAGAAGTCCATGACCACAGGTAGGAAAGGTCTAAATATTTGTAACAGATCTTTAGCTCTCTATAGCATCAACTATTTGTAGCACCATTATAAATATTTCTTAATTTCCAAGTTCCGAATACAACTCAGAACTTGGCATTTTGAACCACCGTGATCCAGGTATTTAAAGTCTTACCTTATTGTTTTCAATCATCTAGTCTTACAGATATTTTTATATTTTAAATGAAAATGTTGATGTTCAGTAGAAAGCAGATATCACAATAACCATAGTGACCTAACAACAAAGAGGTAGTGTTTGATAGACCTGTGAATCTTTCTTCTTTGGAGAATCACAACAATGTATATTCCTCTCCACCTTCCACTTCAGGAATATTATGAGTAAAAGATAGATTCTGACGCTCTTAGACGAAACCATTCTACCTCCGCAAAATAATGGCTACCAGTGAGTGCTTTGTGTTCAAGCACTCGTCATAGTGCCTCTCATCTTCACATGATACTGTATGGTAACTAGTCCTCTTTTAGAGGGGTAACTTGAGAATCCTACTTACCCAAGACCACATAAACTTGAAAAAAAGAGGACTGGGATTCCACCTAAAGGTAATTCAGAATTTTTATCATTCTCTGTGAACTTGATTCTTTCCTTTGTGCCTGGGAGCAGGAGGGAAGGGACCCCCCACACACGACTGTTTCACAAGTGGTCTCCTTCCCTTCCTCAAATAGTTACCTTTCTGCTAACTCATGACCCCATCCTTATGGAAAAGAAAAAAACAGAGTAGGAGTTGGGGGAAACAGATAAATGGACAAAGTCCCCTCAGTTTCAGAATTTGTGGCTAATTTGGAATGCTCGTGGTGTTTTCCTGAACTGGCAGTAACCTGAAGCATTTATCGTTGGTCCCTGACAAGATCATATGCTCTGGACATTCTAATCTTTCGTGAGGTTTCCTTTGAGTGTGATCCGTTATATGATAGTTGGGGATTTCTGGTGCTATCTTCTGAACAATATTCTGAAATGCGGGATTTATCTGGAGTAGTCTGGTTAACTCCAAAGTTCACTGGAGTATGTGTTTCTGTTTTGATTTGGAGGTTCTTATAACCATACCTCTTCTACTGGAAGGCAAACTCAGTGAGGGACCAGATGATTAACTATTCACAGGTGAACCACAGAACTGTGCTTGACACAAGAGGCCCTTGCTAACCATTTATAACTAACAACCAAATCTATGAATTGATGCTGATGATATCTATGCCCAGAGAAAGCAGAAACCAAACTGCTATTTTCTTATGTAAAAGGGCCATCAATTGGGATAGGCTGCCAGTAAGAAACAGCCAAGTGCTCTATTCTTCATTCAGGATACATGGACCTTTTGAGTCAGCAAGAGGTTCTGTTTCTTGTAGTTACTTAGGACACCAGACTGAGGAGCTGCCACTAACCCTTCTACAAAGTTCATTGTTTGGAAGATCTGAAATACATAATGAATACTCTGATCTAGAAGCAAAATATCACACTCTCAGATCCCTGCCAGAACCAGTCACACGGCCCCACTTAACCCCATAAAATCAGAGGGACAAATTCCCATGAACTTGCAAGGCTGAGAATCTGGTAAATTACATAATTTAGTATAACCAAAATTAATGAAACTATAACTCTATAGGCATCAAAGTGCAAAAGGGAGATTCAGAACACTATACCTAATGAAATGGAATGAGATAAATGTGTAAGGTCAAATTGGATGCCTCCATCCCAGCTTTCTGGGTACCAGCCCCACTAGGTAGCACAGTAACTAGCACTCAGGAAGAATTCAAATAGTGTTTGTTGAATGAACAAGCACATAAACCAAGTGATTCTGCTGATGGAAGAGAAGCAGAGTAAGGTAGACCATTGCAGTTTCCACTGGAATGGTGTTTCATGGAAGGACACAGGGTTCATGCATAAACCATATCAGAGAGCTCATTTTTTGTTTCCCTAGAGTCAAAAACTGGCTCCTCAAAGTCACACACACAAGGCTGCTGCAGAAACCCAATATACCGGACAACAATGAGCTGTAATTCCAGGTCCTGGGACTGCTGCCAAATGGAGCTGTTTTGCCTCCTCAGATGGGGGCTTGGATAGAGGGCTCCCTCCCCAGGCCTCTTTCCAGCTTTGAGATGCTGTGATTCTCTGATCCTGGTTTTGGCTCTAGCACTGAGTTGTATTATATTGCTGAGGTCATTGTTTATTCTACCACATGGTTGTAGCAGCCTCGTTTTATAAATGAAGAAACAAAGAACAAGAAAGTTCATGGAGAGTCCAATCTCACACCATGTGGCTTTATGATGGGGGCAGGACAGTAAAACAGGATTCAGGAAGTTAACCTGAAATCAAGGCATAAGAGCTTTATGGGCGTTCTTCTCAGTGGGGAATTAACATGCAGAATGTGCTCAGGAGCAGCGTTACCTATATGCATCAGATATAGAATTACACCTGCACAAAACTGGGCTGGAATTTCAAGTTCATCAAGTTCATGTCTTCTTAAGTTTTAAAAAGTGAGACAATAGGAATCTTTGCGGCAAATTCACAGGCAGAGCCAATTTGGGTGGAAAGCTCCCCCTGCTGGATCCAAAATGCCTTTACAGCCTATCACCTGGCTGGTGCTGGCACCAAGTGTGGGCTCGATAGGATGACAAGGGTGTTGAATTATTAGCACCTGGAATGATGGGTGAGGGATCAGAAAGGAAAGTCAAAGGAAAAAGTTGAAAAAAAAGTAAGAAGTGACCTTTGGCAAGTGGGAAAAATGCTACTGATGGAATCTGAACTGCCTCAGAATACAACTTTGAGAAAAAGAACATGATGTGGCATTTTCACAGATGTACCAACTCATCTCTTCCATCCCACAACTCACTCAGATTGAAGCATTTTGAACATATAATATGCTCTCAGATAATTTTCTTAGGAATTTGTAGTAAAAAGGAACTCACATTAAAGTGTGTCTCAGGAATCTGTCAGCTTGCAGACAGTGTTTACTTGGAAGGAACTCCCTCTCCATAGTGGTGGCGATAGTGATCCTGGCTCAGGTTCCAGCAAAGTCCAAGGGATTTGGAGTAAAACAATCTGCTTTGTGTTTAAGCAGGAGGTTTCCATATCCTGAACTGCTGCCTCAGAGGTCAAGATATGTTGCAGCACACATGTATACACACATGCACACAAACACATCACATACACAATCACATATATTTGCACACACATGCACACACCAGACCACACATTCACTTGTTGCTCACACGATCACACAAAGTTGTACACACATGCACATAAAATTAAGCAAATTTTTATTTTCCCAAGTTTTAAATGTTCAAATTAAAAATTGAGATTTAATTCTGTTATTACTCCACACCCCACCCCTGCCCAAAGATTTTTGAATTATGGCCCCTGAAAGATGTGTCATTCTTGAATAATTCAATCCTTTAGAGGTCACTGTAACCTCAGAAACATTTTGCAGGCCGGGGGAGGAGGGCACCAGAAATCACTTGGATTAGTGAGGTCAGTTTTACAAGTAGGCAGAAAAGGTGAATGATGACTTGGGTATAATTTCCAGAGTGTGAACGAGTGTCTCGAATACTCTCTTGCCTCTCCTACTTTCCTCCTCATGACTAAAATGCAGAATTTAAGCTCCACTTTTTCGGCCTAAAGTTGATCCCCTTTAAGAACACTTTTATGTTAAACATTGTAGAGTCATTCATACCTAGAGTATTGAATCTCAAAGTCTAGTGCACAAGAGTTTATAACAACAAGCACCTGGTGCCCTTGACAGGTCTTAGCTGAGACCGGGTTTCCTAAATGCCCTGGGCGTCTGACTACAAGCCTCCCGTGCAGCACAACATAAAACCAAGACCTAGAGCAAGAGACTTAGCTATGAGATTCCTTTCAAGAGAAAGGAGGGAGGGGGCACAAGAGCAGGAATGAACCCTAAGATACTTAACATCTAATTTACTAAGGAGAACTTGGAGGAGATGATGGCAGCACCTCCTGAGAGAGGATTATTTATAGAACAGAGGGCCTTGAAATTGCTAATGAGGGTCTTGTGTCACCTTGCAGTCTTGCTGAGCACAGGCCTGGTGTTTGATAATCAAGCATGGTGCTGGCTTTTCTCGGTGTTATAGAGCTGAGCTCTGTGCTGCCAGTCAGACATAGTGCTCCATCCCCAGCCGCTGATACAGCGCGGGGAGCTATGAGTTCTTCCCTCCCACAGACAGAGGACTATAGTTCAGCATCTTTTCCAGGGCTGAGCAGCTTAGCTCTAAGGGAAAGTCTTAAATGTCAACAAAATGCCCACATGACCATGAATTGAATCATGATTTCACCACCCATAGAGACTATTTCTGAATAGTAAATGAGATTCTAAACTGCAGAACAATACCCTAGAGTGCCAGACAGCTTTCCAAGGTCATCTTTACTCCCCAACCTTAAAGATGAAGAACCCGACACCCAGAGATGACAAAGTCACAACACAGTATCACTCATCAGATGCAGCATCTCATAAAGAAGGGAGAGAGCCAGTCCTGACTCTAGAAAGGGAACCAAACTGCACAGACATAGAAAACATGAATTTTCACAATTTCAATAAGGAGTTAAGTATATGTTTGCATATAAAATTTTGCAATTACATTAATTTTTACAAATGAAAAGTCCTTAGATAGTGATATTTTCATTGTATCATTTGGTTTTTCCATTAAGTGCATTTGTTTATTTCACTAATAAAATCCAGCTCTATGGTTAAAAGTTTCTAGAACCTATAAAATAGATATAAAATGATAATTACATTCTAAGCCAAAGGAACAGTCTTGTTCTGAATTTTTTCATAAATAATATATATCAATTTAACACTGTCCTCAAGATTGAAGGGTTCAAAGTTAAAGACCTTCCTTTACAGAAGTACATTAGGAAATATTTAGAGAAGCATTTAGAGCCAGCACCGAGGAATCTATTGTAAAATACGTTGACTTCATAATTGCTATTAAGAGTTACTTTGCTGCTCTCATCTTTGAATGGCGAAGCATATCCAAATGTTTCTGAAAGAAAAGAACACAGTGTGAAATACAAAAATGTTGAAATATGTTGTTGATCAAAATATTTCATGATTTTTTTCTTTCATACTGAAGAATTAGACTCTTAATATATATTGAGAAAGGGTCCTTGTGTCTGTCCTTTCCTCAATTCATCTGTCTTCCTGTTGATTATGTAAACAGCCTCTTTGCCAATTTTTAGACTGCATGTATTGGGAGCGTGAGGACGTATAACGTCTTGAAGAAGAATGCCTGAGACAGAAACGACTAGTCAGAGGTTTATTTTAGAATCTTAAAAACAATGTTCAGTTTATTAAGTTACAAATTTAAAATATTTTCTTCTCCCTTAAACTTTCTATTTCAATCTATACATCCTATTCTACATGTAAGTCTAAGGAGTTTTAACAAGCATTTTTAAGGAAACTTTGGTTCGTATTTGCTCCTGTTTACAAACTTAATTTTAAAACTTTGAATTTGTAAAATTACATTTATAAGTTTTGGATAATCGATTTCTTTTTAAATAATACAATTCTCTGAAAAAAACAACCTCTTCCTAAATATATAAATACTGGACTATTTATTTAATAAATTAAACTTATAAAGAAGAATTTTAGGTTTTCTTAAATGATTTACTATCATGTATAACCTTAGAACAACTTCAACTGAGAAATTAAAAATCATTTATTTAACTAATGCATTGACAAGACTGCTATTCTAAGTAATGAATCTTATAAACATAATTATATTCCTTATTACAAAAATATTAACATTATAGTTTTGATTCTCTAAATATTTTTAGCTTTTATCTAAATCTTTTTGAAGTTAAAAGATGTTAACCAACTAAATTGCAGTTATGGCTCCTCCCCAAATTTAGGAAATTCCTATTAACAGTCAAAATCTCTTAACTGCTAGAGGTGTCATGTAAGAAGCTGACTATATCGTGGTCAATGTCACCCATGGACCACTTTCAGCTATGCTTTTGGACTGTAACAAGGACTTCACAGCATAGTAAAGGTGCTGGCAACACAAAGAATTTGTATCTCTTAGGTTTGAGTTACATCTGACTCAGTTATTCTCAGAGAAATCCTGGTACCCTCTTTAATGGTGCTACATCACTCAGCCAAGATGTCTGGGTTTGGTTAGTGTGTTGATTAGCTAGTCAGTGGTATCTGTTTAATTTGAGTGACTGATTCCATCTTTTGAGTTCTGTTCTCTGTATGGGAAAAGCAAGTCTTAATTTGGTCTAAGAGAGGAAAGATGGAGGAAATTTGGACTCTCTTATAAGTGTGTTGAAAGCTTTCCTTGACCCTCACTATTCAAAACGGGATTCAAAAACCAACACTGCTGGCGGCAGCACCTGGGAGTTTGTTAGAAAGCAAGACTCATCGGTCTCACACAGAGATTTTGAATTAGATTGTGCATTTCAAGAATGTCCCAGGCGACAGGTGTGCACTGTGTGGGCAGCACTGGTTGGTGTATATGTAGTTGAGACCGATTTTAATTGGTACGTACCTAGATATTGTATTATGTAGTTTAATTCCTTAGTTCCCTGACCAGTAAAAGGCAAAAATTCAAAATCAGAAACAAGTCAGTGTAACTTCAGATCTGCTTTGTTTTTATATCTGATTGCTACTTAGACATCAGTGGCCCAGAACACATCAATTATTTCTTTCCCCCTCTATTAAGTATTTAATGATGTGCAAAGAAGATGCCATTTAAGGATACCCTATGGTCCTTTTGTAATGTGAGTCATTTCATCCTTAATTGTTTCACTTTGTAAGACAGATGTTTGAATACCCGTGCAGGGTGCACAGCTTTGTCATGTAAAGGGTTGTCTTATTACAGAAAGGTTACACTTCCTTAGCAGAAATATCCCCAGCACTACTCGCACACACAGACGGAGGACCACTTCTTGCCCTTGCCCACCTCCCCAAAGGGATGCGTAGATCCGGAGGCTCCCTGCTTCACTGAATTCCACCTGCGGGACTTCGGTAGGGATACCACCAAGTACGTACGACTGCGCTAGCAGCAAATGTGTTTCCAAATTTGCTTCACAGAATCCTGGGGCTTCAAGGAGCAGTCTCCAGGGGTGAGGGAAAGTTGAGTAGCAAGGCTTCTGGCCTACACTCCTGCTCCAACCAGAACACTTCCATTTGTATCTGTTCTAGAAATTGGAGTGCGTAAAATTCCATTCAAAATGCCTGCTACTATTTACCAAAAAAAAAAAAAAAAAAAAATGCAAAGGACATTGGAGATGACTGCTAAGATCTAGTCAAGATTCATCACTTGATAACCTAAAGTGACACAGTAGAAAAAAGTGGAAAAAATGCTTTCCAGTAAACTAATTAAACATGATTCTGTTTTATGAATTATGATATTATTATGAAACACATTTTTAAAAAGCATCCACATCTCATCAACAGATAATTAAATCGATATTCATACCTACATTTGATAGGTTGTTAAGATTATATGAAATTCTTATTAGTAATTGGACACTATGTGTCACAATCCCTCAAAGCGTTCAAGTCTTACGAAATTGCACATTTTTAACTATTTCAAAGAAAAACGATTCAAAATTCATTTAAAAACTATGTGCACTGGTATATTTATTGTAGTGTTATTATAAAAAAAACACAAGAAGCACTCTACATACTTAAAATAATATACTCATTTAAGTATGAGTTTAATAACCACAACAACACAATAAATATGTATGATATCATGTTAGGTTAAGAAAAATATAGACTATGTGCAAATATACTTTATAAAGTTAATTATGTACAAAAAAGAGAGCAAACTGCTCTCAGTAGTTTATAAGTTATGACACTATCTTTGATCTTTTTTACTGTCACTGTTTTCTAAATTTTCTACAGTTTGAATTTATTTTTAAAATGAGTGCAGATACTTTTTAAGGAATCTTAACAGACGTCATTGGCCACCATTAAAGGAGTCTTCAAGCTTTTATTTAACAGCTACCATCCTTAGCACTTGACAGGAAAAAAAATTAATCTTAGTCCTTAATCAACAAAGAATACACTACACTCTGGTGATATATGTGTACACAGTTCTGTGGGAACCCAGAGGTTAGGGAACTAATTCTGACTTTTATAATGAAGCTCAGAATATATTATCTGCATACTGATGAACTGCCACTCAAGAGTGCTTTCTTCCTTTATAGTCTTAGATTCTTCCTCTCTTCAAAAAGCACAAATATTAATCATAGGTTTGATTTCATAAAGAAATATTTACATGAACAATGGTCCCAGCCCTATTTTTTATGAATGTGAGAAAAAGGACGAAAGAACAGGACTTTAGAGAGTCAGGAATCACTGTCATTGGGCCATATTGCAAAGGGGTGAAAGGAGTTGTCTTCATAAAAACAAAGATGGGACCACATTGGAGACTCTAGGAACCCTACTGTCCTTCTACCTGGATATGTCCTTTATAGTTTAGTGCTTATGAAATAAACTTTACCTGATTTCATAAAGATTTAATATGTGCTTGCTCCTAATTTTTTGGGAGATCTTAATTGAATGGATTACACCACACTAGTAAACAACTCTGCTACTTTCTTGTCCAGACTTCTTTGTTCATTTGTTTTCACAGCAGCACAATGCTTAATTTAATTAGAAGCAGAGCATCTAATTCTTATCTAGGATTAAAATTAGTATCCCTAATTACTATTCTGAGGTATGAGATAATAGTCTCTATTGACTTTTCATCCTGATATTTAATGTGTACCTAGTACTATGCTAGGATTTTTGTAGGTTGAATTCATTAAGCTGGAAAATATCATCTATTTTAACCCCCCATAAAAGTGTATAAGGTAGCTATTATTAATTCCACTTTACAAATGAAGTGATGACTCTGAGAGCTTAAGAAACTCGGCCATGGCACAGAACTAGTCATTCGCTGGCCAAAACCTGGACTTCGGTGTTACTGAGCCTGATGCCCACCATGCCAAGCTGTTACCTGTAGTTGAGACAGTCTTCCCTTAGGTTCTAAGCTGAAATAAATGCACTTAGCCGAGTAGAACTGATAGACTAGACTCCTCCATCTCTTGATGACCATACTGTCTCAGCAGCATTTTCTGACTGTACAAAGAAAAATATGTAATGACAGCGCAAGAAAAAAAGTGCTCCATCCCACCAGCAGATCTACAAGTGGGCGATACTGTCTACTTTCTTCTTCTAATGAGTCTCAGAAGATGAAAAGTATACCCAGCATGTGATATTTAAATATCATTTCTCACCGAAGGAACCAGGAGTCTAAGGTGAGCCTGGGAAACCATGCATTACCAAATAGCAACAAAGTTCTTAGTGACTACTAGGGTCATGACAGAAGGACCCAGAAGAAATCCGGACCTGATAAAGCCACACAACAACTACAAGGGATTGAGCACATTATTTCAATCCATAGATTCAAAATAATATAACAAAAAAAACCCTATTGAACCCCTCTGTTAGGGGATCAATACATTGTTAAGGAAATTGGTTGGGATGAAAAAGATAGACCTCACCATTTATTCTGTATTTTTGTATGTTCTGAAACTAATAAGTCTGTCATTACCAAGACTAAAATCTCTTGATAGAAATATTCCAGCTAAAAACAGAAAAATAATGGTCATTATTTTGAGTATCACTGTTTTGAAGCTGCTCAGTATTAATTAATTATGGCGGTAATCCTAGTAACTGATACCATGATAAAAAGGGATATAAGAATTGACTAGATAGACAGACAGATAATAGGTAGGTAGGTACATAGATAATCTATATCCAGCCAAATCTATAACTTTATTTCTAGGAATTTAAAGGGTGGGAAAATATGTAAAACAATGCCACTGGAATAGCAAAATCAAAAATGTGGGAAATCCTCCAGGATGGAATACTCAGTGTATTCAACAACAAAATGAACATACACATTATCAGAGAAAAAAGAAACATCAATATATCATAATATATGGACTATATTTTGATGGCAAATAAGAATAAACTTTTAAAAATGTATAGGATATTCGGGAAGCAGTGAATGACTATTTCAATATATTAAGGAATTAATGTTAATCTCTTGGGTAGGATAATAGTGATATAATTATCTTTTAAAAGTACATGATGAAATATTCAGTAGCAATGAGAAGATTCAGCCTGGAAGTCAGTTCAAAATAACACTTAAAAGAGTGTAGTTGAAATAGGATTGCCCATGTATTGAAAGCAACAATTGTGCACGATTATACATGAATAAGCAGTGATAAATAGGGCTTGCCGTATTATTTTCTCTAGTATATTTGAAGTTCTCACTGATTAAAAAAGGTTTTAAATAAAATTTAAGGAATTCCCCTCCTATAAAATAGCATATTTCCCTCCCTCCAAACTTCGGAACAAATTATAAATGCACTGATCCTGTAAATAGAACACATGCAATTTTAATTTTTTCTTCAGTTGCAAAAACAACCTGTTACACAAAAGTCGTTTTCACAAGGGAGTCTTGGAATATTCTTCTACATAACTTTAAACTAACACTAATTTTTAGTGACAAGGATCAGCCACTTCATATGACCAAGTTTGGTGGTCCTGTCCGGAGAAGGAGCTTGGATGTGATCTGGCGCAGGCACTGACGCTGGCACTGGCACATTCATCTCAGAAGGGGGTCGCTGACTGGTGGACGCAGAAAAGACTTAAAGCACCCCCATGTGGTCAGTGTAGGTAAAAACAAGCAAAGACGGCAGATGTAACCAGAGATCTCCAAGAGCATTCTCTTTGCTAGATCTGATGCTCTCTTAAATGTTAATCCATATCTTGTATCCTAATATTAATAGAAAATAAATGTATAAAGTAATTATTCAAACAATCAAAAATATTTAATGACAGAATTTCTAAAGTTTTGAATATTTTGTATACTTACGGTCTTATGCATCAACTTTCGTAAATGTCTTAGGTGATTTCCATCAAACTCTTTGACATGTTAAAGGATGCAAGGCCATTTTTTTCTGCTTTATAGTACACTGTTATTTCCAGATAAAGAATAATCCTAAAAAGAAAATATGTAAGGAACTGATGTTATCTGCGAACAAACTTCATTCTCCTAAAAAATGGGGCAATCTTCCTCACACATACAGCTGGAAAAGTACAGACAGCCCTGGGAATTCAAAAGGGAAGGAGACTTTGATTGCTCTGAACTCTTCCCTCAGGTAGCATTAGATGGCCACCTTTTCTATTTTCACAGGATAGATAGAACTCACCCAGCAACAGATGGCAGAGGTGACATTCAAGGCAGGCTTTGCCTGCCCGAACTATATCCTTCCCAATATTCTGTCCTGATGGAAATTCTCTTTAATGAGGACTTATTATGACCACTTCAGCCTTCATTTCTTTTTCTGGAATATCTAAGCAATGATTTAGACAATCTTTCCAGTCAAAAGTTAAATTTTTATCATTTATATGATATGTTTGGCATCCAGAAAGCTGAAGTGTGTTCAGAGTCTAATCGTAAGAAAGCCTGATTAAAGACAAGTTTGCCCACTAGCACCACTACTATTCAACGTACTTCTGAAAGTCTCAGCCAGAGCAAAAAGGCAAGAAAAGCAATGAAAAGAATCCAAACTGGAAAAGAAGAAATAACACTATCATTATGTGTAGATGACACAATATTATACCTGGAAAATCTTGAAGAACCCACAAAAAAAAAAAGAAAAACTGCTGGAAACAATAAATTAATACTGCAAACTGACAGCACTTAAAATCAACACACATACACACATAAATAGATAAATAGATAGATAGAATTCCTATATACAAACAATGAAGTAGAGAAAAAATAACGAAATAAACCCCATTGATAATGGAACCAAAAAAGATCAAATACTGGGAATAAGCCTAACACAGGAGGTGCAAGACCTCTACAATAAAAACTATAAGACTTATAAGACTTTAACAAGAACAACAACAACAAAAAAAATAGAAGACACAAAGAGATGAAAGAACATTCCATTCATGCTCATGAATTGGAAGAAGTAAACTAGCTAAAATGATCATCCTACCCAAAACAATATAAAGATTTAATGTGATTTCCATCAAAATTCCAGGGATATTTTCAAAGAAATTGATCAAGCAATACTGAAGTTTATATAGAACCACAAAAGGCCTTGAATAGCCACAGCTCTTCTAAAAGGGGAAAGGGTGAACAGTGGAGAACTCACACTTCCTAACTTCAAACTACAAAGTGATCATTATAAAAATAGTATAGTACTGGAACAAAAACAGGCATTCAAATCAGTAGAACAAAGCTGAGAGCTCAGAAATAGAGTCAAACCTATATGGATAGTTAATCTTTGACAAAGGAGGCAAGAGTGTGAAATCGAGGAATGAAAGTATTCAACAAATGATGCTGGGAAAACTGAATAGATCTGTGAAAAAATAAAACTAGATTACTCATTAGTGCCATACACAAAGTTAACTCAAAATGGATCAAAACCATAAAATAGTAAGAGAAAAATGTAGGTAAAAAACTCCAGAACCACAACCTGTAAGTTGTCTTTGGGGAAGGAACAGCTACAGCAAAAGAAGCCAAAGCAAACCTAGATAATTGTAACTGCATCAAACTGAAAAGCTTCTGCACAGAGAAAGAAATCACCACTAAAATGAAAAGGTCAAAATAAGCAAATGACACACTCCAAAAATGGGCAGAACTGAATTAACACCTATCTAAAGAAGACAGAGAGATGTGTTGTAGACACATGAAAAAAGTTCTCTGTCACTCATTATGAGAGAAATACAATTAAAAACCACAATGAGATTCCACCTCACATCAATGAGAATGACCTATTTCTAAAAGCTGTCCTGGATTCACATCATAAATGCCGAAACAATGAGAAGAACCAAGGTGAAAAATCTGTAGTGTGGGTGGGGGCTCCAACCTGGCTCCACCCTGGCTCCACCCAGGGTCCCTAAAGACTGTGGTACTGATTTCACCAAGTGATCAAAGCATTAGAGACATGGCTAAAAACAATTCTTGGCTTCACTAACTCCTGAATCTTCAGTACTCTTCTCTGTAATGCCCAGTTTCAGGAGGAAATCCCAACCTGATATCTGTAGGAATCCTCACCACCCCCCACCTCCAGGTGATCACCTGGGCTGCCTTCAACACAGATCCTGTTCAAGAGGTCCAGCCAGAGTCCGGCATGTCCCAATGTAACTTGACCCTCACCCTACTGCTTGGCTACAAGTTCCTGTTTATCCCCGAGACACTCAGGACTGAGCCCAATTCTTCTCTGATGTCCCTTTTCCCCTATTATAATAGCCCTGAATAAAACCTGATTTGACCACTTTAAATGCTGGCCATCTCTGATTTTTCTTAAACATGAGCCCCACTTCAAATTGCTCTGAGCTAAGAGGAGTCTCCTTACTCAAAGTGATGCCTTCTTCTGGAGAATTCATACCTAATGACCCAAGAAGGGGACAAGAACGTGGCCTCATTGCCTCCATGTAGGACAATTGGAAAGGGCTGCTCCTACTACAAGACTCTTCACGTCCTTCTGCTGATCCTACTTCCTTCACTTTCCATAGTGTTGACCTGCAGCCTAGGCCCCAATAGACCTCCTCTGACAGACCCACCTCCATCTCAGGGGTAGCTCATCAAAGGCAGCATTTCTGAATAAAAGTCTGGGGAGCCTGATGCATCATGTTTGTGTGAGACCTTTGCCTTCCCCAGGCAAGTATCTCCCTCTACAAAGTGGAGGTCTTACACAGCTGTAGACAGGACATCCGAATTAAATAGGACCACAGCACAAACAGCTCAGTAGCAATTTTTTTGTTGTTCTTCTACTATTATCCTTATGGTGCTGACAGTGAAAATAATGATGATGTGCTGCTGATGATAAGGAACGAAAGTTAACAGCATAAAATGCTATCTCATCAGACTAACTATTTGGTTCTTTCAAACTGGGCCCTGAGTGATTCCTGGGCTATAATGCAGCAGAATCACTGTGTATCAAATTCATCTAGAGAGCTACGGAAAAACAAGCATGGAGGAAATGGTTAAAAACAATAATAATAATAATCACTTAAAGCTAGAAAAAGGCCCCACGTGGACCAACAATAAAAGTGAACAAAGGAGCATGAGTAACCCAAGTCTCTGTTTGAGAAGAAGAGAAATAGACTAGAATTACAAGCTTTTAGGTGTTTTCATGTAAATGTTTGAAAATAACATTGCAGCTCGTGTTTGATTAAAATGTCACGTAAAAAGAGGCGCACTGTCTCTTATGTGAAATCCTGAGACCTAGGAAGCACTTAACACCACATAAAACAATCTCATATGACAGATGCTTGATGAAGTGAAGAAAAAAATGATTTTAATCCTTACATACCCCATGTAATGTGACCATTTATGCTGCAGCACTGACATATCAATGTTTCTAACAAAGTCTTGCCCCAGACACCACGAGGGGTCATAACACAAGCTATCCTATCTTTTCCTAAAATCCAAAATATTCTGAAATCCAAAATATATCTGACTGCAAAAGTTTGAGGGATGGTATGGGATTGCAGACATGTTCCAGGAAAAGAATAAGGTGTATTTGTAGAGAATGCTTTGTTGACCATCTACTGTCCAGATCACAGTCGACGAATCCTAGATTCTTCGCGCACCCCTGGAACACCTGACGCCCATCGCTGAAACACCCCCACGAGGAGGGCTTTGACGAACCTCTGCCACCTGGTGGTATGATGACGCCCAACTGTGGTCTGACACCTCTCAGTGACACCTGTTTGCTTGCCTGCTTTTTCTGCTGAGTGTCTAAGGAAGAACTAGCTTACTAGAACTTTCCTAATAATTTCCCAGAGCTTCTCAACTTTGGTGGGAAGAAAACTCTTTCCACAAAGCAAGCCAAGCAGCAGCCCACCGTCCTCTACTCCGGCCTTCTCAGACCCACAGAGCAATAGCTGCAAGGGCCAGGAAAGGGCTGTGTGGTAGCCACCTGCTCAGGGCTCGTCTGCTTCTTACCACTCTTAGTCTTTGATAAAGATTAGTATATGAGCATCCCTGTCTGTCTTTGTGTGTGGTGCTTTGTGACATTTCTGATTTCACTCAGGCCCAATGTGGAAGAGACTGAATTCACAGACTTATGGAGTTGAGACCCAAATCCAATCGTGGACTATGCAACTACTCCCTGAAACCAGGCTGTCTCTTCTGCTGCATCAGTACCACCCACCTCGGTCTGATTTTTCAGTGAAGTCGCCCAGGTCTTGCTCAAGGTTTTACTGTTTTAGAAGATTATTTACTCACTTCAGTTTTCCAGCCAAGAACAAAATCTGCTTGCCTCAGAATATAGATTCAGTGGAGATGCCAGACCTTTTTTTCGTAACGTCATAAAACCAACCAAGTCACTTAGAAAGATTTGTTTGTGATAGTTTCTTCACATGTTGCAGCATGTTTCTGGAACAACATTAAACACACTGGAGGCACTTGCTGTATCACAACGCCTGATCTTAATTATTTTCACATTTTTCCTATGCCTGTCCCAATTCAATTCTGCAAGTGAACCCCTTCCCCAAAAGCCCTGTCATCTTTCTATTCACCTACCTCATTACTTGTCTCCTCCTTTAATCCTCAGGATAACCTGGAAATAACAAAAGTTTTGTTTATCTTTCTTACCCCAACTACCCGAGTATAAGTTTCTTCTGATGTTTGGTAACACGTCAGGGTTTGCCATTTAGACCCACAGTTACATGGAAGAGTTAATCTGGATTGATGTGATTACTTGGCATCATCTGGTCAGACATGACTGGACGCCCTAAGCATTTATGAATAAGAAGTTTAAACCTAAATAAGATGGCAGGTACCAGAATCTCTTAGGAAAAAAATGGTGTGCAGTTTGAACATGGAAGAACCATAGATGGAGAACCAATGGAAAAAATGTCCCGTCGATATACATATGTGTATTCTCAACTTCCTGAATAAGAATACCTCAATTCCCTGAATTTTGTAGAATTCAGTTTTTTTCCTTTTGTGCCTCCCAGATAGACCTACTGATTTCAATCTCAACTACTGATGTGACCAGAATTTTGAATCAAGTTGATTCAATTAACGTGGGCCTCTTAGTCATCAGTGTTTGTTTGCATATCACTGTTTAAATAACCCCTTTCTTGGTGTGCCCTGGTGACCTGGGGGATAAGCCACCAGAGACAGTCCACATACAACCCAAGGACCCGTATTTGAGACCTGGAGCTGGGGGGAACAGCCAAGGCGAAGAACTAAATAAAATAAGCAATATGCTTCTTCCTCCTCTCTCTTCCTGCTCCTGCCTGCCTGCCTCTGCTCATCTTCATTCCTGCCTGCACCTTTCCTTTAAATAAACAAATAACCCCTTTCTCTCTCTGAAGCCAAAACAGGTCTCCTCCCTGGGTCACACTCTGCTAACCCACCTACAGACTCTAGCATATCCCTGCTTATCACCATCCTTGCTCTTCTTTGACACTCAACCCTGTGTCCTGGGTCCAGGTCCTTCTTGTCTCCTGAAGCAGATCTGGTAGAGAAACACAAGAGGAAGAAACAGAGAATACAATGAAAGGAGAAAAAAAGGGAGACCCCCCCCCGCCGACTCCACCAACCCCAATCTCCACCACTTGAGGACAGTGCTCAGCAGTGACTGAGGGAGTAGTGAAAGGGGGAGGGAACTTATTATCTATATTTTCATAATAATATTTGGATAAGTTGCAAATGTTCAATTTACAAATGTTTAAATTACCATATATCCATATATGGAATGCAGAAATATTTATATATTAGCATTTCCATGTAAGAAATTAGATGTAATTTATTATATATAACATGGCTCTCATATATCATTATCATTATTATAGATTCATATATGACATTAAACCTCACCCCCAAAAAACACAGAAACACTGGCAGGAAGAACAAAAATATTTACAACGTGAATAGAATTATGGGACATTTTCAGTTTCTACTTTCTATGATTTCCAAATTTCCTGCTATGAAACATATTACTTTCATAATCAGGAAAACAAAAATATACAATCAGATATTTTAATGTATTAATGACTATCAACTATGAAATCCTGTGTAAAACAAGAACACTTTTAAAGCAAATGTTCCAAATTTGGTTTCATAAACAGGGATTATATTACTATTACAAGGCTTTTAAACATGACAAAAATTTGGAAATTGTCAAAAAATTGTAGAAACCTATAATTAAGAGACTAAAGAGGTTCCTTCCAGGGGTTATCTATGTTTGGAAAAAATCTAGCTGATCCTTAGAAAAATAAACCCTTGTCTAGATATATATCTCAAGTAAAAAGAAGAGTTGCGTGGTGAAATCTTGCATTCTTGGAAAATTTCCTGATTGAAAAATGTATGTGCATTTTCATTATTTCTGAAGTGCATGTGGGGTTTTTTTTTAACTCATTCTTCTCCGTGACACAGACATTCCTATCCTGCCTGCTTGGCAGGGCTGTAATGCAGCTGGTGAGAGCGGAAGAAGCAGGAGGAAGGAGAGGTGCACCCTCACATGGAGATGGACTACAGTGTACAGTCCTGGGTTACCAGAGCACACTTGCAAGCCTCCCGCTCCAGTTAAAAGCCACCGTCTGACCTGGTGACCTCTGATGTGGCTGTGACTTCTCTGTCCTTCTCACTGAGATGAGACCCAATTTTAGGGAAGCATGCAGACGGTCCCTCCACGAGCTTTGAGAAAGCACTTCAAAGCACAGAAAGAAGGGTCCTGGAGGTAACTGCACCCTACTAGGGACCTCGATGGATGCAATAGAAAGGCTGGAGAAAGGAAACGAGCTGGAGGAACATTCCCAAATCAATGCGCAGCTGAAGGGAAAAAGTGACAACATTTCTTATCATCAAAAAAATGAGAAATAAGTGAGAATGTGCTAAAAAGGGAAACCTTAAACACTGGTGGGAAACAACATGGAGAATCCTCAAAAAATTAAATAGAGCTGCCATACAATCTAGCAATTCCACTTCTAGGCATAGACCCAAAAGAAATGAAATTCCAATGAAATAGCTTCACTTTCCTGTTTAACACAGCGCTATTCACAATAGTCAGAATTTAGAAACACTCTAAATGACCATCAGTGGGTGGACGGATTAAAAATGCATACTATATGTATGTGTGTATATGCATATGTTTATACATATACAAAAGAATATCATTCAACCAGGACAATATCCTGCCATTTGCTACAACATAGATAAATCTTGAACATATTATACTGAGATAAGTTAGAGAGAAAGGTAACTATTGCACAGTAACCCTTATACGTGGAATCTGAAAAAAGTCAAACCTGTAAAATGCAGAGAGTAAAATGAGGAGTACAGCAATTTAACTGTTATTTTTAAGGATGCAAACTTGCAACAAGTAGTAAATGAGACTTGGAGACCTAATATATAGTATTATGACATAGACAATAATATTGTACAAGTATATGGTGTGATAAATGTTGCTGCAATGATAATCATATGTAAATGTATCAAAGTAGCATGTTGTACATCTTAAACTTATACAATGCTAGATGTCAAATTTATGAAATAAATTTTTTTTTAAGTGACAGCATTTCACAAAGCTGTCCCCACCGCGGCCAGTCACTCTAATGCAAAGCTACAGTGTTCGGGAGAACTAGAACAGCTCAGTGGCCAAGGAAGCTCTCTGAGGAAGTTCTTAAAGAAGCTGCTCAGCACCTCTGATCCCAGTCTCTGTTTGTGCCCAGTGACTCCAAAATGGCTGTGCTCATGTGGAACCTGTGACGGCAGCCATGGTGGGTCTCCTGTTTTTTTGTGGGGGAAGATCCGGAGCTGCTGAGCCCAGTATCTGGGATGCCGTACTAGAAGACCGATGCTAGAAGACTGCTGCTGGAAGCTCCAGGTGCAGGCTGTGTGTGTCTTCGCAGGTGCAGCCTGGGAGTCCAGCAGAGAAACGAGAGCTGGGGTGGGGTGCACTGGGTTGGGTGTGCCAGGGCCACCTCTCACCAAAGGGTTAAAAGACTGCTATTATGTCCGAGAGCACAACAGCCCTCCCAGCCCTCCCCCAACCCAACAATTGAGACCGTGTAGAGGGATCAGATGCACACCAGGGCCTAGGATGTCAACAACGGTTTTCCATAGGAAAATTAAAGTGCTCATAAACCCAATGCCCTCACTCACATTTCCTGAATATCTAACCCAGATGGCTAATTGGTGAGTCATTTGACAATGCCCGTCTTCATGCCCTTTTGACTTTCCTTTGGTTTATTTAAAGATGTCTTGAAAAATTTCCACAAGGAGAAGCCTTCTCTGACAGAATCAACATGATCGGTAACATCTCGCAGACGTGAGGTCAGAAAGATTGAAGAGGCAACAAAAACTTCAGCAAGGGAATTGAAAGTTATTTTGGCAGAAAAATGAATCTTTTCTCAATGTAGAATTGAGGTGTTCTTTTAATGTATGTGACAAAGCAGACGGTCTACAATGCCTAGCCTCCTGTCTAGTAAAGGGGAAAATACTTACGATCACACGAATGTCTGTTTATTAACGGCATAAATTTTATATAAAATTATGGCTGCTTTGAGATTGGACCACACTACTTCTAAATCTTTATGGTATTCTAAAATTTCAAGGAAAGTAAACTAAGAAAATTTTCAGAAATATATGTACGTGGTACTAATGTTGGTGCTGGGGATCTGCTTTTAGAAAGACTGTCTTATTCTTGTTCAGGCCTCTTTATCCTAGAGATAAAAGAGTGTCTCCAGTTAGCATCACTAAATGGAAAATCCCTCCAAAAGATATTCTATTTACACAGTGAAAAAAATCTTCTCTAAGTAAGAAAAGGTACATTTCTGTAGAGAGAAAAAAACAAGTTTTTGTTTTCCTTTGAATAAATTGGTACTTTGCCCTAGGATGTCTAAAGCCAAGATTTTTGTTTTTGTTTTTTGAAACAAACATGATTAATGCACAAGATATATGTATTATAATTGAGAGGGGGACAAATTCCTGAGTAATATCCCCAATCTTTCCCTCTTTTATAACAATAATGTAACGTATGATATGAACATATTTAGAGGAATGTACAACTAAACCAATGACAAAGAATATCACCCTAAGAGTGAGACTAACAGGAATCATTCATGATCTCATTCTACATATTTCTGTGAAGTTTCCAGACTCAAGCTTTTAATCAGAATAAAAAAGGTGGGGGGAGGGTAAAGATTTTTAAGATGGCTTTACTTTGAGGGACTCTATGGATATTGGAAACAGGTTAAGTTTGATCATCTCATTTCAAAGTGTGCATTTGCCCACACAAAGGAAACCAGCAGAGGAATCTGCCCAATTCTATTTGCTTATGCTAGAAAGCCTGGGCCATGGGTGGGACACAGGCATGGACACTGCAGAGCGACACCAGTGTTCTGGGAGGCTCACTCCATCAGCTCCCCTGTTTTGCTGTGACCAGGTCCTCACTCATCAGGCCATCGAGAGAGCCCTGAGGTGGAGGGAGCTGAGCTAAGGAAAAGGCAGCAGGGCCTTGTCGATATGAACTGATATATAAAATTCCTTAACCTGAGAATGTTCATAATCTGCCTAAAAGAGGCCTATGACTGTCCATCTCTGCTCCCCAGTCTTTGTCCTTATCCAACACTCCACACCATCCTCCCCCTATGCCCCTCTACCCAGCTAACTGGTAAGGTCTGAACTGAGGGACCAGTCCCTGGGCTGCAGCAAGAGGGAAAGTACTAGGGAATGGGGAGGAGTCCTGAGGCAGAGAATGGGGGTGGGGAGACCTGGTAGAGAAAGAGAGGAGATGGGACAAGTGAAGAATGAAAGACTCCAAGATCAGCAGGTGTGAAAGAATTGGGGAGGGTCACAAAGACATATTCATAGTGCTGCCCCCATGAAAGAACTGAATTAGTTTAATGTCCTTCCACATGATTTCTGCCCCCTGGAATGTGTTTCTTAAGAGCAGGATGCCTCTGGACCTGGGCCATTGGGTCATTCAGGTTTCAGAGGTGACAAAATCCAACTAGAACCCAGGAAGGGTCAGCTGCCTGTGAGAGACAAGGCACAAGGCAGTGACACACACAAGGACAAGTCTGCTGTCCTGGGAGGACAACCCAATTGCTGCAGATGAGAAAATGTTTGGAGTGCCAGGAAGGGTCCAGACTCCAGGTGGCCTCAGGCAGGAGAAATTATTAACCAGCTTTGGGAAGAAATAGCCCACTTAGACAAGAAGTGGGCATGGAAAGTAAGCTGAGAAGACACACCTCATCTATCTCCTTCCTACCTCTACCTTCTGGACACATCCTCCCAGACAGGATATGTTTGCAGGTGGTTCCCTCATGTCCCACTAAAGAAAGATGGAGTGAAAGGCGATGATTAATGATTGCCTGGACCAACTTAAGTCACAGACAGTATTAATGAAACAGTATTAATCATCGGCTGCTGGAGCAAGATAACTAGTGACAGCAATCCCTCTCTCCTGCATTTGCTATCTTTAATGTCTCTAGCCCAGCACCTGAGTTGAGTTGTTCCCAAATTTGTATTTGAATGTTTAATTTCCTAGTCACAGCGAACGCTTTAGTGAAGCAGATGTTTTCAGAGCAAATGAAGTTATGCTTGCATCCCTTTAAAAACACAGTGTTTTACTAGAACTCTGGTGGTGGATGTGTTGTAACATGTACCCAGATGGAGGTGTGAGTTCATGACCCTGAAAATCATTGCAATGTAAACCAAAGAAATAATCATGTTTTAATGTAGGGTTTTTACATTCTACAAGTCAGTTTTAGCTGCCATGTATCTTAGCTTTCTATCAACCATACTTTAAAACACTGCAATGGGCACATCTTGTTCTGTCAAATAGAGACCATTGCTAGTGTGGTTTCTCATGTCTGAAAACAGGTGCTTCTTAATTTTCAAACTGGCTTTGGGTTTAGTAACAGTGAGCTTCAAATTATACTCATTAATGGCGCCCCCTCGTGGCCATACATACATACATCCATTCCAGGGTCAGCGGAACAACCAAGATGAACAACGGCAAAACAAAGTACCTCTCTCTCCCCTCTCTGCCTGCCTGCCTATTCACCTTCATTCCTGCCTGCACTTTTCCTTAAAAAAAAAAAAAAAAAGAGAAGAAAAAAGATTACATTCAATATTAGTGGGGAAAGTTATTAATCTCTGAGTATCAGTTTTCTCCTCTGTAAAAACTGGGTAAGTTCAACAGTTACCAGAGCATTTGTCAGGAATAAATGAGAAAATGGACAGGAAAGTATCTGCACTGTGTCCAGTACATCTTGTTAGTTTTCTTCCCTTTCATATTACTGAATTGTTTTGCAAATATTTTTCCTATCCACATACAATGAACTCTGGATGAGCATTGTATTTTGACTTTTAACATTTATTTTATTTCATTTTTAAATTAATTTTACTGAAGAACATTGAATTATAGCATTATATAAGTTTAAGGTGTCCATCATAATAAATCCACATCTGTATACAATACAGTAAGTTCTCTATTTCAGTTTTTCCTTCACTCTACCCAGTTTGCCCACTCACTCTCCTACTACTCTTCCTGCAACCATTCATTAACTTGCTTCCTTATTTTTGACTAAAAGTCCGTTGATGTTTTATTTAATTCACTTTTTTAATTCTAGGGTTTTTTTATTGAGTTCATTTGTTTGCTTGTTATCTCTCTATACCACATAAGAGTGAGATAACACATGATATCTCTTCTTCTGATTTATCTCATGAAATGTAATTCCCTCCAGGTCCATCCGTGCTGCTATAAATGACAGGATTTCATACCTTTTGATAGCTAAGTAGTGATTCAATAGAATGAAGAAAACAATCTAATGGAGAGTAACATTCTATTTGTTGGTGGTGGTTTTGCTATTATTTTTCAGAGCTTTCTCACTCTTTGCCATGTGAGAATGTAGTCCAGAGCTTACAGAAGAAAGAGTCCATCTAGTCAAGGTTCAACAGATGATTGTGTGTGGTCACAGAGCCTGTTGAAAATGGAGCAGCCACAAAGGGACCATTTGCTCTTCTACTGTGATCAGTCAAGAGCCGATTCATATTCGACATCAGCAAAGTTAATGAAGTAAAGCACCAATGGCAATCCAATGGCACCATTGGGAAACACCACCAACAGACCCATGTTGGGTTCCACTACCTGTAAGGACATTTTGTTCCCTGATTTTACATGGAGACACCTAAATAACCATCCAGTTCAAATTTTGCTTTTGTTTTGATTACCCTACTTCTGTTTGCTTTCCCTGTTCATTCGTATGCCTACAATCCACCACTCTGCTTGGCTTCCATCTCTGCTGCAGTCAAGCCGTAGCCTAACTCTGTTCTCAGGTATGCATAGGGTCTATTAGTATCTTCCCTTGATTTTCTTCCTGCCAGATTTTCTTTAGGGTGGTATCCTTGCCCTACTGTCACATCGTTTCTTTTGAACATTCTAGAAATCATGTCGGAGGTGTATGAGTTAGTTCAATAGGCACTGGGCCTAATAGAAGGAGAAAGGGACACAGTGAATGTGAAGACACCCTCTTAAATAAGCAGAATTAAATTTACTTTCTGGTCCCAAATCACACATTGCCCATTTGCTTTTCTTTTACAGACTAAGATCACTAGCATTTTCAACAGAAGAAATGCCAAGAAGGTTAGAATCTCAATAAATGGTATTAATAATGCCGCAAACTATAACCAACAACAAAAACATCAAGTCTCAAAATGACATAAAGAATACAAATATTGTAAGATGGCTCCCCCTTCCCATAATCTAACTATTTGCCAAATATTTTCATTTCCTTTGCAATATGATTCATGGTAAAATGTGGAAAACAGGATCACACATCATATCCAAAAATGTTCTGTTAGCAACATTTTATGATTCTCACCTTTTGTCACGTCTTTAAATAATAAGTTGACGGAAAATAAAATCAATGTATTTAGTCAGATTACTCAAATTAATTTTACTTGTATAGACACTTTGGTTCAAAAAGAATTTAAGATGGTTTGTAAGGTGAGAAGGCAAAATGAAAATAAAAGCAAGAACTTCAGGATCAGGACTCAGGCTATCTTTAAGAACTAAACTCCACAAAGTTCTCCATGCTTCCTCTGGATAGCGTCAGTGTGTTTGAGGAGTGCTTGCATTCTCTTCACCATTGTCGCTTATGTGCTGGGTTGAGGTAAAACCCAGAATTACTTGAACAGATGGCCAGTAGCATATCTGTAGGTGAACAATATTGAATCTGGGGACCAAGTTTATTTCTACATCTGGAGTCTTTGAATTGTCTACTATCTTCATTGCAACTCCCCTCCTGCCCCTCCCCCCCACACACACACATACACACATACACCTAAAACTTAACCACCTACAAAATTCCATCTTTTCTACTACTCCACAGACATGTCACTCCAAATACACACAGACATCCAGGCATGGTTTCCACAACTAGTGTGCTCTTCATCACAGAAACCAAAAAGAGCCCTCACTAAAAATTGTTAGAACCCTGGTCTAGAAGGCTGAGCTTATGGAGCGCCTTTCTCAAACCTCACATGGTCCTTAACTTGCTGTGCCTGAATTATTGCCGCAAGTTAAGGAAGGAGCGTAGTTGATTTAGGATTCAAACAGTCAGAAGGAACTGGAATTCTCAAAACGAAAAATAGTTAAGGAGCAAATTAATAGTGGGTTAAATGATGAAAAAGAAAGGATTCCAAAAGTGTGTGTGTGTGGTGTTATGTCACATATGCCATATAAATAATGTAAATGTGAAAATAATTCAAAAAGATAATTAACATGAGAATTATAAATAATTACATGTAAAAGGTACAGGAAATAAATTAACAAGGACTGTGGTTACTAGGTCTTTACTGGTATCAGTAGTCTACTCTGAATGGTGTACGTATAGTATACTTTTTATTCCCCATAACAATCTTATGAAATACATACTATTCTTATTATACAGAGAAGGAAACTAAAGCTTGGTGAGGCTGTCCTTACCCAGGCCTCCCACAGAGCAGCAAAAAGGGGAATTAAATCAAGACTATCTGACTCCAAGATCTCATCATTACATTGTGTTGCCTCCTAGTGGGAAGAGCTGGTAATTAGTAAACTTGAATTCTGGCTCTGCTGCTTCTTCATCTCTCTAGAAATCTGTTTTCACCTATCACATGGGTTGGGCAAAGATGATTCCCAAACTCCTTTTTACTTCCAGCATTATTAATTGCACCACAGTTAGGAAAATATATCTACATATTAAGTTGATTCTTATGTATCCTGACAATATGACCAAACTGAGAGCAATTCATTATGGATTCACAAATTATACATTATAACTAATTAGTGTGTCTTACATCCAACTATTTGGATATATATAAAGGTCTATCAGGACAAAGAACCTCGCTCACCTTTGTATTCTGGGCACAAGGATCAATGCCTTTCACACTGTTGGGGTTCACAAATGACTTATGTATCCTAAGGGATTTACATAAAGTTAGCAAATAACTTCTATGTATGATTTTTTTTTGGGGGGGTATAGGGAAGGGAAAAGAAAAACTGGAAACAATTAATCAAAACTGAATTTAAAGGCAATTTATTTTGTTCACTCAATCTGTTTTACAAGTGACTAAAATGCACCCAGAAAAGATAGTTTTGTTGTCATTAATATTATCATTAGTATGAGATCGTGCTTCATCATCTAAGGTAATCCTACTGACTGAGACTCTTCCCTCTTTATGCTCTGTAAAATATCCTAGGAGAAGGACCCTCAGTGGCTCTTTGCTTTTTTTTTCTAAGCTGGAGATTGAGAAGCTGCAACCTTTCCACCTTTCTCTGCCCTTCCACGCCCCAACTTCCACATACACATATATGACTCAGCCAAGAATTTCACACTTAATCCTTAAATTATGGACAGTTATTTTCCTTAGGGGAGATACTTTAAGAAAATTACTGAGAAATTTTTTATTTTGTTTTTTATTTAAGGGGGAAAACTACCTAATCATGCATCCGTATGTTCATGTGTATAATCATATGTCTATGTTGTAGGAATGTGTTTTGCAGGCTAAACAGTTCATTGATCAATACAGTTTGTCATCAAAGAACTAAGACAAATTGTTCCATTCTAAATTAATTTTAGTTTGTATTTGTAGTTATTTTGTCTGACTTTTAAACATTTCTGTTTATATAGTCCAAAGAGGAGGAACAACCAAAGCTATCTCCTGAAAGGAAATCTTTTGCATCCAAAGTATTTCTCTCCTGGGATAATTTGGGGATCCAAACTGGAAAATATTTTATACTGATGCCTGCATTGCCTCCTTTTTAGAGGATACAAAGAATCAGTCAAAATTCTGGAAAGAGATTGAAAAGACTAGATTACATCCAAAAAGATCCTTTTAAAATACAATGACATGAGAAGTTAATATCCCTAATACTACATGGAGTAAAGTAGTAAAAGGCAATATAATTAATAAGTAGTAAATAAATATATAAATAATAATATATAATATTATATAATATTATAATATAAATAATAAGTAGTAAAAGGAGTGTAATTCAGGTAGGTCCAGTCAAAATGCTCTATAAATAGTTTTGACAGTGTAGCAGAATATAAGCTTTAAACATCTATAAGAAGAGTTCATTTAATTGGACTAGTTTTTAAAATTATTTTCAGGTATATTCAAAATGCTATTGTATTAGCATAATATGAAAACACAGAATTTTGATCATGGTGAAATAATAAAAGTACAATAATTATAATTATAATAAAATTAACCAAGATTCTAAATTCATATTAATCAAAATTAAATTACATAGTTATCAAGCATATATACCAAAATAAAGTCAAATAAAACCATAAAGATGTATAAAGGAATTTTTTAAAGTAATTTTGAATGGAGTTCTGTCTAAACATGGTAAAAAACTCAAAAGTAATAATAAAAAAACAACATATTATATTACGTAAATGTTTTAAATGTCTGTGTAACAATAGCAACAAAAATGGCAAAGTTGAAAGACCAAAGAGAAATAGGGAAAAAATATCTGTAGTTTATTCAATAAAGAAAATGTGAAACCTCATGATGGGTTAGAAATGGTCACAAATTCTTCCAGCACCCTACCCATCAAGTGTTGGGCCCTTCTCTTCCTGACTGCCTCCCTAATAGCCTTCACTCCTGCCTGCACATTTCCTTTAAGAAAGGCAGGAAGGGAGGGAGGGAGGGAGGGAGGGAGAGAGAGAGGGAGGGAGGAAGGCAGGCAGGCAAAATGAGGAAATAACAGTGAATTAAGCACAAGGCTAATAGAAGAACATAATGATAGCAGAAATAAACAAATATAATATAAAAGCAACAAAACCAAAAACTACTTCCAAGAAAAAAATTTAATGAAAACAATAACCCCTAGTTATACTCATCAAGGAAAAGAGGTAAAAAATATAAATGATTGGTAACAGGTAAAAAATACAAGATCTTATCGATATTAAAAAGATAAAAAACAATATGAAAAGCTCCATGCCAGTAAATTTGAAAATTTTTATATCAGTGAATTAGATGACATGGAAATTTTTCAAAATTTCCTTTTATCAGGACACAAGACAAACTAGAAAACATGAACCATATTGGGTATGTAAAAATAACTTTTTTTTTTTTTTTTTAAAGTTCCCCACAAAGAAAACTTTAGACCAGATAGCTTCACTGGTTCATTCTCTCTAACATTTATGGAAAATCTAAAACCAATCTTTACCAAACTCTTAAAGAGAGTAATGTAGAATAAAAAGAGATAATTCATGCTAATTCACTTTATGAGGACACCAGAATGTTGGTTTCCAAGCCAACAAGGACATTATTATTAATAAAGGAAAATTAGAGGCCAGTATATTTTATTAATATAAAAGAAAGTCTTAGTAACTCAAATGTTGGATTATGTGTAGAAAGTAATACAAGCTGACCAAGTGAAGTTTATTGCAGAAATAAAAGGTTAGTTTTACATTTAAAAGTCAATGTAGTTAACCACATTAATAAAATAAATGAAAGTCAGCTGGTAAAATTCAATAAACCTATTGACTATTAACAATAATACATTTACCAGGGTGCTGGACAAGGTCACTACATACATATCAATTGTATATCTGTATATAACAGAAGTAAGTAAGTAAGCAGAAAATAAAATCTAGAGTGACCATTTACCATATCATTAAAACATATCTGTAAATAATTAAATATGCATAAGATTTCTATAATGAAATGGCAGAACAGTAATGATAACTATTTTAAAACTAAGAGAAAGATACATTCTGTTCATTCATTGAAAAACTCAATGTTGCAAAGATATCAATACTCCCAAAATTTATCTTAGGAGTTATTACTGGATGCTCTCACACCTCAGTTCTTTGTATTCCTGGGAAAGATTTCAGACGAGAGACAAAAAGTTTTATATAGCAAAGCAAGCAAGTTTACTGAAGCAAGGTAGACCCTTAGAGGTGAGGAGGATCTGAACCCCAAATGGGAACAGCTCCACCTTCCCCAGGAGTTTTATCCTTCTGCTCCCTTCTGTGGGTCATAGCAGCTCTACCCATTAAGACCTTTGGGAAAGTCCCAAGGACCTCCATAAGGACTATAAGTGCTCAGGACTAGTTACCTGTCATTGCAATTCCAATAAAGTTCCATTGACTTTACCTTTTTGGGTGGTAAAGAGAGGGAATTGATAAGCTAATTCTAAGATTTATATGAAAATGGAAAGGATCCAAAATACCCAAAGAAATTCTGAAGAGGTAGAGCAAAGCAAGCACATTTGATCCAATAGTATATTATATATACTAAATAATTACAGAGGACAGTGCAGTGCTGGAAATAGAATACACAAATATACCAGTGTGATAGAGGAGTCAAGAGTAGACCTACATGTTTCCCACACATTTGAGGTTGCAGGAGGAGGACTTCACTACAATATAATGAAAAATTGTATATGGTGCTGGGTTAATTGTACAGTTACATGTAAAACAAACAAATCAACCAAACTGGACAACTATTTCTTAATGAACTACATACAAAAGTTGAAATCATAATATTTCTGTAAGAAAGAACTCTCTTCAGGAGAATAAGCAAATATTTCTTAAACATACCACAAAAACATATTACTAAAAAAATTCAACATATAATTAAATTGCACATCATTAACAGTGATACCAGCATAAATGATTGCATCTTGGTTCTTGTCTTTAGCATGAGAAAGAATTCAGAATGCCAGAGAGAAGAAGTAAAGTCAAGTAAGAATTTAATAGACAATAAGAAAGTATATTCAGGAGCAATCCAAGTGGGTAATATCAGTTACTCCAGAGGTGGAGTTTGAAGGGTACTGCCCATGCTCTGGGGCAGGTTTATATCCTCTTTTCTTTTCTCAGGGGACTATCTGACGAACTGTTTGTTTCAAGACCACCTTAATAGTTTCAAAGTCTCCCTTCCTCAAATTTCCCCTTCCTTGTACCCTGCAGTTTCTTTCTGCCTCTTCCCCCCACCAACCGCCCCATAATTCTTTTTTACCAACATGGCCATTGCTGTTTTTTTCAGTTATCCATACATGCTCTTTGCCTACCCCAGTTCATGTGTACCTAACTGCATATACTAACAACAGAACAATTATTCTTGAAAGGCGACCATAATATTAGGTAGCAGTTAGCCATGAGAGGGGAATGGGGGAAGGGTGAAATACAGGAAAACAGAAGAAAAAGAAAAAAAAAAAAAAAAAACAGAAAGTAGGCCATATCAATCAGCTTAAAGTTCAGGGAAACTTACAAATCTGCAGTCCTAAAAAAGAGAGAGCAGAGTCAAATCTTGTGGGCTGATTCTAACTGGCAAGGAATGCAGGCACAGAAGAGCAAGACTCACCTTTTGGTAAACCCAACTCATTACATGCTCCTAATAGAAAACATTTGCAGTTTTGACCTCCTTGTGGGCAATCAGGGTGAAATGCTCCTAGGTGGAGCAAAGGGCATGGAATTCAGTCATAGCTTCAAAAAGGTCCAAACCCTTAGAGCTCAGGGTAGTCTCCTCTAATAACCCACCCTCTACCCTTAGAAATGCACTCTTGCTTTACCCATGTTTCACCCTTATTTTCAAGTTGCCATTTTGTCCTCACTTTTCCCAACTTCCACCCTTATTTTCACTTTGCTACTTTGCCAACAAAACTTCACGTCCATATGTATGCCAGCTAGTGAGAGGGAATATGGAAAAGGTGAAAAATAAAGCTACTGTAGTTGTGTTCTTCTTACAGAAAGCTCTCCAGTGTCTCAGACTTAATGGGATTTCCTTAGATCAGAAAAAAGCAGAGCATTATATTCCATGTTTCTAGTATATCACTGTCATCCCACTTCTGGGATGGGTGGTAGCAAGACTTCTTTATTTTGCTCTGTTCTAACAACACATACATTTTCAGAGTCAGTCCTATTTGCCTTCCTTTCATTGGGAAGCCTTTCATGCCGGTGATTTGGAAGTCAGCGGTCTTACAGGGGGAGGGATTAAAAATAAAATGTTACTTCTCAAAGGTTTTTAAATTGTTTCTGAAGCTAACCATTGTCAAATCATGTAACACTGAGTTTATTTTCTATAGAGTTATCCTGGGGAGTGGTTTGCTATTAAGCTAGCTGAAATGACTTTACAAAGGGAACTCCTCCCACCTTCCACCCTTAATTTTACTTTACTTCTTTGCCAATAAAACTTCAATTTGCTTTACTTCTTCTGAGTCCTGGTTAAACTGTGATGTACCATTTGTGTCTTGGAGTAAATCTTCTTCTCAAGAATATAAGAACTTGAAGGTGAGAATCCTCATGGTATCAAGAAGACATTGAAAAGGAAAACCAAAAATGGGAGAAGATATCTGAAATGAATATTCTAATAATCAACTCATATCCAGAATATGTAAAAAATTCTTAAAAACAAATGTCAATGCAACTAGCCCAACTAAATTACAGACAAAAGCCTTGAAGGCCACCAAAAAAAAGGATATTACAATAGCCAAAATCAACATGAAAGTTGCTCATCACTATTGAGCAGAGAATTACAAATCAAAAATACAATAAAAACCACTCAACAGAATGACTAAACTAAAAAGAATGAAAAAACCACATGCTTTGTAATAATGTAAAATAATTAAAAACGACATCATTTCTAAAAGTTTCAATGTACACAGTCGCTTTGGAAAAATATTTGGCAGAGCTTTAAAAAACTAAGTATACATATATCCTATGACTGACCAATTTTACTCTTGGGTACATACCACCAGAAGTAAATGCATCCTATAAAAGCTATACAAAACAATATTCCTAACAATTTTATTTATATCTAAATACTAGAAACAACTCAAATTTCCATCAATAATATAATGAGTATAAATTGTATATGTATAGACTAGAACCCTATAGAGAAAGGAAATATAATGTAATAAGGAGCTAAATCAGAACACTCCAAATCTCCCAGAATTGGTCTCCTGTGCATGCCCCACTCTAACACAAAGAGCCAAGAACAGAGGAAGAGAGTCCCAAAGTCAAAGGAAAAGTTCCAATTCTTCTAATTCTCTAACCTGCCCCTTAATCAAAGTAGCCATCTGCCACTCCCTGGGTCTCTACTCTTCTCGTAATCCAGAAATGGTCTTTTCTCCTCATTCTCTAGAAGAATGTAGAAAGGGAAGTTACTTATCTTTAATTTCAGAGTAAAGATGATTCATTCCCCCATACTCCAAGTCCCCTTTCCATACCTCAACTCAGGGTATAAATTTTTTGTCTGTCTCAGAATGCATTGCCAAGTAAATTCTCCATATATATGTTATTAAATTTGTATGTTTCTCTTATTAACCATGCCTACTGTTGATTTGTCCAGTCTGTGAAGAACTTCTGAGAAATGGAGGAACTTCCTTTGACTCCTACATAAACTACTTTTTTAAAAGAAAAGGTGCAGGAAGGAATGAAGGTGAGCAGACAGGCAGACAGGCAGGAAGAGAGAGGAGGAAGAGACATTTTGTTTTGTTTTTATTTAGTTGTTCACAGTGGTTGTTCCCCCAGACCTGGAATGTGAACTTGGGTCTTTAGGATGTTCATGGACTGTACTCCTTCAGACACAGCTGACCTAGCCACTACTCCACCAGTCTGCCCCATGAACTACTATTACATGCAAAAATTATAATGAATCTTACAGATAAAACATTGAGTGAGTCAGAAACAAAGAAATACGTATCACTTCCTTTATATAGAATGTAAAATAGACAAGACTTACTTGAATGCTAAGGTCAGAATGATGGTAACATATGGCGGGAGTGGATCTGTTTAGGAAGAATAATTAAACAAGCAATTGAAGATATTAATTAAGTCAAAAATGGCCAGAAACAACAAGAATGATCATAAGTAAGTTAAGAACTTGAGAAAAAAAAATATCAGAAATAAAGATTAAATTTCTAGGCAGCCAAGAGAAAATACTCTAAGGGACATAAATAGAAATGAATGGGACACAAAATAAAAGCAGAGAAAAGGCAAAAAAAAAAAAATCTAACACAAATGCAATTAGAATACTTGAACAAAAATCAAATAAAGCTAGAACTAATGTTTAAAGCTATAATTCAAGAAACCTCCCCCTCCCCAAAAAACTGAATCTATTTTAAAAGTTATTGTGCGTGTGTGTGTGTGTGTGTGTGTGTGTGTGTAGACTCCAGATTTCGACTCAAGATGGTGACCTGGTAGGAGTGAGACTCACTTCTCCCCACAGAGAAACTAGGAATTCACCTATTTTCCAGAAACAAACACTGATGAAAAGCAAGCAAAGAGGCTGTAGAGACACAGTAATAACAACCACAAAGGGTAGGTAAAAATCTCAGAGTTCAGAGATATACCACGAATTTGGGATTCAGGACTTGGGCCACGGGTGAGGGAGTAGAACTGCCCTGCCAGGAATCATAAAAGCAGCAGAGACCCACCCAGCAGGATCAGACACGGCATCATGGGAGAAGGTCTTGATTCAGGGTAGAAGAAGGACCAGTGCCCCCATGGTTTAAACAGGAGGCTGAGCAAGAAAATTTACACTAGATGCCAATAAAACTGGAAGGTACTAGGAAAATCCCCCACTCCCACCTCTTTCCACCATATTGTCCCAGAGCCACAAGACCTGCTCACCAGAAATCCCACCCTCAGCTTAAAGGAAGAAGTGTATCTTCCAGAGGGATAAACCATCAATGCCACCCACTAGCACCAACCTATGGGTGGAGGCAAAACTGCATCCTGATTGCTGATTGTGGGCCAACAACAAAGTGGCCATTACAGTTCAGAGCTGGGACTCTGGGGGAAGACCCTGCATTATCTATACAAACTTCAACCCTATAGACTGAATTCTCAGGCAGCAACAGAATGTCCACATAAGAATGCCAACAAATGCAGCCAGTGTTCACACCAAGATCCAGAATTATTTGGTGCAAGTCGATACCCTACACAAGGCTATCACTATAGGGAAACCTAATCTATAAAAACAAAAACAAAATGTCAAACAGAGTAAAGACACAGATATACGTGAAATGATGACTCCAATAAAAAACCAGGAGATAATCTGAATACTACAGACATATGCAAACTACCTGTTGATGAATTTAGGGAAACAGTGATAAATACACTCATGGAACTCAAGAAAACAATAGAGGAAGAAAAAGAGAACAACAAAAAATAGAGAGAAGATATGAAGGAAAATATCAAAGAAATAAAGAATACAATAGCTGAACTAAGGAACTCAATAGAGGGACTAAAGAATAGAATGGATGAAGCCTCCAATAGAATCAGTGAGCTTGAAGATAGGACAAAGAATTGCACTCGAGCAACCAACAAAGAGAATAAATGTTGAAAATGAATGAAGACAGCATTCAAGACCTATGGGATAATATCAAAAGGAGCAACATTTGCATCAGAGGGATCCCAGAAGGAGAAGAGAGAGAAAATGGGGCAGCAACAGTTGTGGAAGAAATAATAGCTGAAAATTTCCATAACCTGAAGAATGAAGCAAGTCTCCAGACCCAGGAGCTCAAAGTGTTCCTAATAAAAGAAAGTCAAGCAGACCTACACCTAAACACATTGTCATCAAAATGTCAAAAATAACTAACAAAGAAAGAATCTTAAAAGCAGTCAGAGAAAAATAGGTCAAAGAGTCCCCATAAGATTGTCATTGGATTTATGATGGAAAAAACTACAGGCCAGAAGGGAATGGCATGATATATTCAAAGTATTGAAAGAAAAGTATTTTCAACCTAGGACACTATACCCTGTGCGATAATCATACAGAACTGAAGGAATGATAAAAAAAAAAAAAAGTTTTTCTGATGAACAAAGTTAAAGGAATTTATCACCACAAAGCCATCTCTACAAAAACTATCAAATGATGCTCTATAAAGTGTAAAGAAACCCCATTAAAAAAAAAAAAAAGATAGCAAATATAAAAAGTGGGGAGGAGAAGAGAATAAACATGTTGATGATTAGAATGAGTATAAGGCTATTCTGCTTTCAAATAAAAAATAAGAAATAAACATAGAATGCTTAATGCTAACTTCAGGGTAACCTCAAAATACATCTCCAGGGGAAAAGCAAAGAAGAAAGCAAAAAGGAAAACCAATCAAAACATAAGTACATCCAACCCACCTAAGATAAAAAGAACAAAGGCATTGTCTGGAATAACACAGAGAAGACTAATTACAAAATGGCAATAAACGACTACATAATAATAATCACTCTAAATGTTAATGAACTATATCTACCAGTCAAAAGACACAGAGTGAACAAATGGATTAAAAGGCATAAACCAGACTTCTGTTGTATTCCGGAAACTCACCTTCTTTCAAAAGATAAACAAAGACTCAATCAAAGACAATCCTACAGTCACATGACAATCACAAAAAAGCAAGAACAGCCTATTTATATTGGATAAAACAGACTCACAACTAAAAAGCAAGACAAAAGATAGAGATATGCACTGATATAATGATTAAGGGGTCAATACAGCAATAAGATATACTTTTTATTATATATACTCACCAAATGAAGGAGGATCAAAATATATCAAGCATTATAAGAACTGATAAGAGACAATAACATCAACACAATAGTAATAGGAGATTCAAAACCCCACTTACAATGGACAGATCAACCAGGCAGAAAATTAACAGGAGAAATAGTAGCTTTAAATGACCATTTGGAACATTTAAGGTCTAATAGACATAAACCAAACACTTCATCCAATGACTACAGATTTCACTTTTTTCTCAAGCTCACATAGAACATTCTCAAGGATAGATCATATGTTAGGACATAAAACATTTCTCACAAGATTTATGAATATTGAAATCACACCAGCATCTTCTATGACTACAATGGCTTACAACTTGAAATCAATCACAAAAAGAAAGCTGGAAGAACCCAAATTAATTGGAGACTAAACAATATGCTTCTTAATGACTCTTTAGTAAAAGAGGAAAGCAAAGATGAACTTAAAAATACTTAGAGCAAATGAGAATGATGACACAAGCTACCAAAATCTATGGGATGCAGCAAAAGCAGTACTAACAAGGAAGTTCATTGTAACCCAGACCTCCTTCAAGAAATAAGAAAAATCACAAATAAACAATCTAACCCCACATTTAAAACAACCAAAGAAAGAACAATTAAAGTAAAAAATCAGTAGAAGAAATCAAGTAATCAAAATTCAGGCAAAAATAAATGAAATAAATGAAACCAAAAAGACAACTTAGAAGATCAATGAATCAAAAGTTTATTCTTTGAAAAAATAATTTTGACAAACCATTGGCTAGATTTACAAAGAAAAAAAGAGAGCAAATTCTCAAAACTAGAATCAGAAATGAGAGAAGTTACAACAAATACCACAGAAATGCAAAGCATCCTAAGAGATTACTATGAACGGCTTTTGCCAACAAAATAGACAACCTCGAGTACATGGACAGATTTTAGAAAAATACAGTCTACCAAGACTGAACCTGGAATAATTGGAAAATCTGAACAGAATGGTCATAATCAGGGAAACTTAAGAGGTAATCAAAAGTCTCCCTATAAATAAAAGTCCAGGACCATATGACTTTTCTAATGAGTTTTACCAAATCTTCAGAGAAGAATTAGTACCTATTATTCTCAAATTCTTCCAAATTATTGAAGAACCGGGAATGCTCCCAAATACTTTCTGAGGCTAAAATCACACTGATATCAAAAGTTGATAGTGATGTTACTGAGATAGAAAATTACAGGCCAATATCTCTAATGAGCATATATTCAAAAATTCTCAGCAAAATGTTAGCAACCCAAATCCAGCAATGTATCAAAAAGATCATCCATCATGACTAAGTGGGATTTATCCCAGGGATGCAAGAATAGTTCAACATACATAAATCTGTTAATGTAATACGCCATATCAACAAGAGCAAGAAAAAGATCACATGATCATATCAATAGATGCAGAGAAATTTTTAGACAAGATTCAACACCCATTTACAATTAAATAAAAACTACATAAAATGGGGATAGAAGGTAGATGCATCAACATAATAAAGGTCATATATGAAAAACACACAGTCAACAACACAGTCAATGGGAAAAAATTGAAACCATTTCCTTTAAGGTCAGGAACAAGGCAAGGCTATCCACTCTCACCAATGCTATTAAACATTGTACTGGAGGTCTTAGAGAAATTAGGCAAGAAAAATAAATAAAATTAAGCCAAATTGAAAAGGAGGAAGTAAAACAATTATTATTTGCAGATAACATGGTTATATATATATAAAGAAAACCCTAAGAATTCTGTCAAAAATACTAGAACTAATCAATGAATACAATAAATTGGCAGGCTACCAAATCAATGTCCAAAAATCGATTACATTTTCAGACACAAACAATACCCTATAAGAAGACAAAATCAATAAAATCACACCATTTAAAATAGAAGTAGAAAGAATTTAATATCTTGGAATATACTTAGCAAAGAGGTGAAATATCTGTGCAATGAAAAACTTTAAGTCGTTCCTAATAGAAATAAAGAAGGACAGACAGACATGGAAAGATATCCCCATCTCATGGCTGGGAAGAATTAACATTGCTAAAATGACAATCTTGCCTAAGGCAATATACAGATTTAATTCAATTCCCATAAAATCTCAAGGGCTTCTTTCAAGGATATAGAAAATATTCTTAAAATTTTTATGGAGCAATAAAAGACCCTAAATAGCCAAAGCAGTTATGAGAAAAAAGTACAACTGCAGAAGGATTATGCTCCCAGACTTTGAGCTATACTATAAGATGACAGTGAATAAGCAGTATGGTACTGGAATAATAACAGAGACACAGATCAGTGGAATAAAATCAAATCACCAGAAACTGACTTATTCACATATGGTCAGTTAATCTATGACAAGGGAGTCAAAAGCATATGCTGGAGAAAGGAAAGCTTCAATAGATGGTGTTAGGATACCTGAAGAGCCACATAAAAAAAAAAAAATGGTTAGCCCACTCTCTAACACTATTCACAAAAATTAAGGCAAATGGACTAGAGACACGGACATAAGATCAAAAACCATAAAGTTATTGGAAGACAACATAGGAAAGCCATTCCTTGGTCTTTGGGACTCAACTTAAGCATCAAGGGAAACAAAAATACAAATAACAAAAGTATACTTTTTTCCTCATCCTGAGCAAGTTAACTCTCTAAGAAAGTTGTCCAGAGTAAACAGGACTCTCCTCCCATCCTGCTCACCCTGCCCAATCTAGTCCAGATGTTTATGTGAACAGTGTATTTTAGTTTTCAAATAAAATTTTTATTGGGCAGTGTTAGAGCTGATGAAAAAAGTATTCCGACTAACAAGCGTGTATGAAATTTTTCAGACGATGAGAAATTAAGGATTTGTTAAAACATCAGTATGCAGAAACAGATATTTCAAGTCTGGCTGATAGGAAAGCAAAACTAGCAGAGAGTAAATGTTGCTTTTAAAAGTTTTCCAAATTTAATCTCATTCAAGGACTATTAATAGCCTGTCAATCTAACATTCATTTTCATCATGAAATCATCTCATTGGTGTATGTTTCTAAGTCCCAGAGCCTCATCATACATCAGCACAGGACAATCCCAGCATTGGGGGACACAGACAGAAAATGCCCCCTTTTGAAATAGAGAATAAAAATTAAGTGTCCATAGTGAAAGAAACTATCACCAAAATAAAAAGGCATCATACTGATTTGAAATTCATTTGCACATAATACATATGACAAGGGGCTAATATCCAAAACATATAAACTGAACAACAGAAAAATAATCTAATCAAAAAATGGGCAGAAGATCTGAATGGACATTTCTCCAAATAAAACACACAGGTAGTCAACAGGCACATGAAGAGATGTTCCTCCTCACTTGTTATTAGGGAAATGCAAATCAAAACAATGAGATATCATCTTACAGCTGTAAGAATGGCTGTTATCCACAAGACTGTAAACAAGTGTCGGTGAGGACATGGAGAAAAGGGAAACCTTTTTACACTGTTGGTGGGAGTGTAAATTGGTGCAGACTTTATGGCTCCTCGACAAATTGAAAATGGAAATAGCATATGGTCCCACCATCCACTTCCTGGTCTTTAACCCCCGAAAATGTTCACGAATTCACAGAAATATGTATCATCATGTTTATTGCAGGAGTATTTACAATAGCCAAGAAATGAAGACAGTCTAAATGTCCATCAACAAATGAATAGGTAAAACAGATGGTATATATACACAATGGAATATTACTATTTTAAAAAATATGAAATCCTGTCATTTGCAACATGGATGGAAATAGAAGGGATTATGCTAAGTGAAATAAGTCAGAAGGAGAAAGACAAATGCCAGATGATTTCATTCACATGTGGAATACAAAGAAGTGAAGCAAAGCAAAGTAACCGATAAAACAAAAACCCTAGCACATTGATAATAAAACTGAAGTTACTGGTGGGGAAGGGTGGGGTGACAGCAAGTGGTGATGGGTTCCAATGAAGAGTGATGGAGAACTTTTGGTAATTTGATGGTTGTGTGGTGTATTAGATATTGACGGATGGTGAAACTGCACATATAGGTTTGTATATTTTGTAAGTCAAAGTTACCTCAACAAATATTTTTTAAATGTGAATCAAAAGAATATTGCATATTCTATAAGACAACTATCCTGGTAAAATTTGTGAAATAAGAGTGGGATTATGCTTTAGATTGAAATATAAGAAATATTAAAAGCAAATGGAGAGCCTGGTGTTTGATTGGATCCTGATTAGACAGATCCTCTGACATCCTTAGATGATGCTCAGAATTATTAATTTTCTTAGGTATAGTCTTAAAACCATAACAGTGTAAAAAATGTTCTTTTTAAAGCTGAATACAGAGTGATGCATAAGTAAAACGTCATGGGATCTGTGACTTATTTTTAAATATTTCAGCAAAAATTAAACCTAAAAAAAGCAAATAAAACCATCACTTTTTAAACTTAGGTGACAAATGTATGAATACCTGTGTCCTATTCTAATTGCTTTTCTGTTTGAAAAATGTATATATGGACTCTCCCGTTCTCTGGAGGGAAGCACATGTCAGCACCAAAGTCTACAGGATGCTCTTGACCCTTCTCTCATCCTTATAAAACGATGACAAAACTCCCCATCACCCGCACGAGATCACGAAGTTGGCAGGAGAGGGCAGCACTGAGAGATGTTCACTTGTGTCACCTTGACAAGGAATGTGATCACTTCTAGACAAAAGCAAGCCTAGAAGACTGAGGACGTGAGTGCTTCCAACTCCATGTGGTAGTTGGGCAGGGAGACTAGACCTGAATAAGCCCTTTGTGACCTTTGTTGACCTTATTTTCCATGTCTCAACCTCAGAATTTTCCATCATTCTGCTTCTTTGCTGAATGCTAGGACATTATGCTCTATATTTCAGTTCAGAATTGTTTTAGTTTAGGTCTGATGGACTTTTTTAAAAGTTTACTTCTAAGCTTTTAATTTTAGTGAGCATTTTTCTATTTGAAGGGGTCCTGTTTCCTTGTATTCTTTTCTTATCATATATTCTTTAATCACTTTTTACTTACTTGTGTGGTGAGAGATTTCTGATTTCCATGATGGTGGGGGCCTCCTTCCCCTCCAGTACACACCTGGCCCTCCCCCAATTCTGGAACTATGCAGTCACTTTGTGATTCTTAAACTTGAGAGGACTGCTAGAGATGTTTGGTATAGCTCTGCCCTCTTTCCTCTTGGGAACAAGATCCCCACATGGTGAGCTCATCTCTGTGGTCTGTGGAGCTCTGTGGATGGACATGCCCAGTAGTACCTGTAACTGAATAGGTGTTAGCGTCTGCAGAATTTTGGGTTCTGCTCACATGCTACAGACAATAACCATGCTTCAACCTTAGCAGTATGCAATGTTTTGCTACAGATTGTATTTTAGCATCCATCAGCCTCTTTGAATGAATCAGTTTTTTTTCAGTACATGGGAAATTTGTCAAAGACCACAATACTTCATATATTTGTCAGATTTATCAGATTACTGATTGTCTTGATTGATTCGCTGGTGACGCTTACTCATGTTATTATTATTATTAATTTTAAATAAAATGTGCAGGCTGGAATGAAGGTGAGTAGGCAGGCAGGTAGGAAGAGAGGAAGAAGCAGCATTTTATTTTATTTTTTATTTACTTGTTCACACTGGCTGACTCGAAACCAGGTGTATGTGGCTTGCTTCTTCAGAGGCAACTGACCTAACGACTGCTCCACCAGGGCATGTCTTATTTTATTTCTGTAAAGGATAGGTGCAGGCAGGAATGAAGATGAGTAGGTAGGTGAGCAGGTAGAGCAAAGAGGAAGAAGGATTTTATTTTTATTTTAGTTGCACATCATGGCGGTTACCTCTGGCCAGGGATGTTACCTCCGGGTCCTGGAGATGTATGTAGACAGCATTCGGCCAGAGGTGGCAGAGCAAATCACTACTACACCACGATGAACCTCCTTATGACTTCATGATGCTTCACTGAAAGCATATCTAAGCAAAGCCTCATTCTTCTATTGGACTCTGTAAAGAAACTGAAGTGTCCCCAAGTCTAGAATAATATACCATGCATGTGTATATTTCTGTCAAGTGTCTGAGGGACAGTACTTGCCTGAGACCAAGTCGTGTAGTAATTACACACCCCTGGGTCTTCCCCATGATGCTACTAACAGGATTAGCGCTCTAAACCTATGAAGCACACAAACTGAGCTTCGATTTCTCTGTTTTATCTTCTTCCACTCAGAGCCACTAAGTCAAGTTTCCTTATTGTTTTCATTGGGCACTGTTTACAAAGTCCTCTTCACGGGGGTTTCAGCGTTTCAAAGGTTCTGGCTTCTGGAAGTAATTTTGAGATAGCCTTTTATCTCAAGTAGGATTTATGGCCTCTGATTCTATCCAAGCATAGAAGTTAATCCCCAAGTCTCCAATATTAATGTTGAGGGGCTCATCTCTGCCTTTTAGTCTCTAAGCAACAACATTCCCACAGGTGTTCTCTGCCTGAAATCCATTTTATCTGGCATGTTTGTGCACGTAATTCTTAAACTGAAATTTTGCTGTAGTTTGCATTTTTCAGGATAGCTTGTCAGATTTTAGTATCAGTTATACTTCTATTCCGTAAAACGAATTTGAAAACATTTCCAATATAGTAATGATCTGAGATGATCAGCCTGCTATTATCTGGATCAAGACATACTCCAAAACTAGTAGGTTCTCTCCTCAAACAGGAATGGCGAAGTTCTCACCTTGCAGGGCGGGGGAGCAAAGGGAGAACCACATCTTAACATGTTAAATATTTCCACCACACTTTGAGTGTCATGCTTCATATCATTTTTATAGCAGAGCATATCAAAATAGGATATCAAAAAGCTAGACAAAAGTTATTTAATGAAGGTAGCTGCTGGGCCTGGTTATTTTTTGAAGATCATGATTTAACTACTTTGACAACTTCTTCAATGACTACTGACTACTTAGGTTTTCTATTTCTTCTTTATTTCTAACTCATAATTCCTAGGAAATCTGTAAGATTTCCAAACTTACTGAAACAGTATATAGTATATTTCCCTAAAATGAATCTTTTTCACTGTTGTTATATAGCCTTCTTGGTCTTATAGGTCTCTTACACAGGTTCTTATAATCTTGAGCTTTTTCCCCTGCTTTCCTCACTGCCTCCCTTCACCCCCACCCCCACTGTCCCAGAGCCTCGGATCTGGGTCCACAGTTTTCATAGCCTGCACCTTAGCTGCCTGAGTCATAGAGGGAGGGGTTCCTTGAGAGTTCTTTTACTTTTATATATGAAATATTTATTCTTCATCCTCACCCCTCATTCGGAAGTGATTCAGCTTGGTTTAACTTACATCTTCAGTTACATTGCCCAACTGATACCCACAATAATATCAGTTTGTTTTTCAATGGTAAAACTTACGAAGCTACTGCTGACTCTCTTGTAAATGAGGATTTTTTTTAACATGCTTTTATTTTCCTCTACCACTTCCAATTCCTAGTCATAATTATATTTTTACTTTACATAGCTTCACAAATTTGTGGGCATTTGCTTTACTTTATAAATACTATGATTCCTTCAACTTAGGTCTTTGAGGTAATGTGGTGTGTGTTTATGTATTTCTGGGGAAGGTACATTCTCACTTTAGACTCCAGGATTCTGTGCCCTACTATTAGTACTGTTTGCATTATTATACTGTTAAATTATATACTATTATATATTTTATATGTATACATAAAGTACTAATTATACTGTTAAAAAATCTGGGAAGATAATGGTTATTGTGGGGACCAGACCATGGCCACTTCAGAAAGTAGTTCCCTCAAAAAGTACTGTATCTAGACGCATTCTAGTTGGCCAAGATTCCAAGTTCTTTGGAATTAATTCATGGTGGGCAGAAATAGAAAGCTACCTTCTTCCTGCTAATCCTTGAAACTGAGCCCTTCATTTTGTGTCTGGCACATATTAAATGAATGACTATATCAATTCTGTCCTGAGCAAATGCAGCATATATCCATGACTTCCATCATCACTGTGCTGGCCAAGGCTATTCTTTTTATTTCTTCCTCCACAGTACTTTTTGTTTTCCTAAAATAAATCTGATCATGATACACTCTTTCTTAGAAACAGGCAATCATTCTTTTTTAGCTCCACTCCAGACAGTTTCATCAATTTTTCTAGCATCATCTTCAGTTTTATAAACTGTCTAGAGCCTGGCCTCTGCCTAATATTCACACTTCTGAACCTTTCCATTCCCTGTACATCTTGTAACAATCTCACACCAAAATTCTTCAAATGTCACTTTCTAAGTTCACGAACTACTCCTTTACTCTCGTCATAGTATTTGAAACATCTTTAAAATACCTGTTTGGCATGATGGAGTAGTGGTTGGGTCAATTGCTTCTGAAGGTGTGCAGGCTTATTCCTGGGTTCGGGGAAAACCACCAATGTGAAGAACTAAATAAAAATAAAGACGCTTTTTCCTCCTCTCTTCCTACCTGCCTGTATCTTTCCTTTAAAAACAAAAGCAGTACATTAATTACACTTCAGTTGTTTATGTTCATTTCAGACAAGCATTATTTAGTGCAAAGATCATTCACCTTTCATACCACACTAGTAACTGAGAACCTTAACAGGTGCTCAAAAAAGCCTAAGTCCAATTTGTGACATGAATTTGTTGCATTACATGTTAAATCTCTACAATAAATTTGAAAGCTAACCACAACCTGTTCCCCTAGGAAATGGGTTCTGAGTTAGTAATAAGACAAACACCCCATACACATAATTTAGCATTTGAGTGTTCATGGATCCCAATAATCAATTCTACCGGTCATAAAACACTGTGGTGGGAAATTGAGCTTCCCTTTTCACAAAGTAGAAGCTGACATACAAAGATGTCAGGTTGTGGGGACACACGTTTCATCATTAAATTCTCAGATTCAATTTCCCAGTTTTTAACATGTTATATATACCTCTGATAATCGGTTTGCTTTGTTTCAAATTATAAAGCAACAACGGGCATGATTTTTTTTAAGTTAGTTTGTATGTATTAGGTATGGAATCTTCCCTGCCAATAAAGCAGCTGTCACTTGTCACTTGCAAAGGGAACAGGAAAAGTGTTTATAACTCAAATACATGCAATACAGGGACTATTCGTACTTAAAAGTAAGATGAAAATGTTATATATAATTCTTTTTCAATTTATTCAAATTAATATTTTAAGTGTCCTAAGTTTATAGTAGTATGATTGTTGCCTATCTTTTATTTTTTTTTCCCACTAAAATGTATCAACAGATTCATAGTCTTACCACAATCAAAAGTGACTTTATTTTCTATATTAATGTACTCTTCATAAACATATTCACCCAGCTTTAGCAATACATAGCAATCAAAAAATAATTTTGAATATAAATTAAAAACCTCGCAGTCTAAACTACATCAACTGATAAACCAATATATTAAAAAACAAGCTTTTTAGTTTTCTCCAGATATTTAAAGAGGCCATGTAGCCATATTCCATGAGATACACTCATCAGTAAGGCGGTTGTAGGCCTACTGAACCAAACAAAAGAACTGCAATAGAGCTGAAAGTCTTATATAGCTGTATTTCTGTACTTAATTGCTATAGACAGTTTGATAAATAAGGTTGTATCTTGGAACTTTTCTATTTTCAGAGGTTACACAGTTTATAGATGAGATACAATCAACTCTACTGATTTAAGAGTTCCAAGCAATATCTTTTACTATAGACTTTACTTTTTCCAATTAAGATCAGAAGGCCCAGCCTTTGGTATAACTTATTTCAATGACAACACTTAAAAGACATCATTAGTGTTCATTGCCAGTTGTGCAGTCTTTTGGCAAGGGCTTGGCTAAAACTTCTTTGCTCTCAGTAAGTGCTCTGGGCTGATGGATAAATACACTAAATTTGACACCCTGGTTGTTGGCAGCTCTGATAAAACCACTATTAGCCGTCATGGTGATGGCTTTCAGGGTGTCTCCCGTCCCAAAAATCGTTAATGAGCGACTATTGATTTTTGAACTGGCCACCAGTCTCAAGGCACGCTCAGAAGGCTGATCTGGCACCACATTAATTCGCTTAATTAGCATAGTGGCCCTCTCTCTCTCCCCAGGTCCCCCTAAGGTATCTAGAATAGACTGAAAATCTTTGACAGCAGATTCGCAAGCAAACAACTCCTTGTCCTTCATAAATGCCTCCAGCTGTGGCAGAACCTGCTCTTTCCTCTCTTGCTCTGCTTGCTCTGTGAGCACTTTTTCTTTGAAGATAAAGTGACAGCCTCCATAGCTGAGGGCAGACACATAGGTGATTAAAGTTGTGATATCCAGATTTACTCTTTTGCACACATCAACCTTAATCTCTGTTGGAAAGGCAACACTTGCTAGTATATTGTCTCTGTCTACTCTAGTCACTTGCAAAAGTTCAGAGCCCTCGTCATCCGATTCACTCTCACTGACTTGGAGCTCTTCAGGGTGATCTAACAGTGAGTTCACAGCTACTATGTCTCCTCTCACAGATATGCCCATTTCTTTCAGTTTCTCTGCCATAGGGCTGGAGACACTGTTGTAAAATGCAAAGATGATGTGAGGGTTGCTGTACTGCACTGGCTGCTGGTGACTGGCCTGGAGGAAGTCTTCAGCCTGCTCAATGATGCTTTTGTCACCATACTGGCCCCTGCCCAGCCAAATGTTATGCAGAGCTTCAGCCTTTCGGCCAATAGCTTTCACCCAAGTGTGACCACCATTTGCAACTACATCCACCACAAGGGTCTGTTTTTCTCCCAAGGTGTCTGTGTAACCAAAGACATGAAGAACACTAACAACTTCTTCCAGGTTTTCCGCTGATTCCACAATGGCTCTTAAGTGTGTTAGATTTGTGCTCTGTAAGTGGGATTCCTTAATAGCTACTTTCCCAGTTTCTACTTTCTGTAAGAATTTTAATTCTGCCTTCAATTTGCTGCAGAGCTTTGCACCACCTTCTATGCCACCTTTTCTTGATCTAGAAAGTGATTCTGCTCTCTTGATTAGTTCCTTGGCTATGGTGATCCGTTCACAGAGCATGGAATGTGCAGACATGCTGACAGCATTATTCCTTTTCTGTGAAAATAAGAGCAACAAGGCAAATTGAAACAGTCCTAGATTATAGCAATCCATTTTTCCACTGAGGATTATATGATAGTAGTCTAACAGCAAAGCTTATGAGCGCCTGATTTTAGAAAGACTCCCTCTTCTGCCAGCTAAGGAAAGGCTAACTCTACTTTTGAACTCCTCCTTAGGAATGCTGGATTCGGACACATTCTGCACTTCCATCTCTTCAGCCTGAAGGTTACAGGAGCCACAGTATGTACCAGGTCGGGGAGAAATTCTGAAGTTTGTTCATATATTACATAAGGAATTCCCTTATAGACAGCCTTACTGTTAGGTTGTAGAGAATTTTAGTAAAAGGCTCAGAAAGGTAAAGGTAAGACGATTTCTTAAAATCATCTTAATTTTTAAAATAAAAAGCATCCACACACACTAGACACCAGACTGTTGGTCTGAGTGTCCTCCAAAGTGACCACACTACGCCTTTCCAAGCTTTTCCTTCTTTAGAGTGAGTCTCCTTTACCGGCTGCCTGGTGATCCCCAGAGCAGATAGGGCGCTCTGAGGAGTCAAGACTCCCGGTTCCTGCACGGGACGTCACCCCAGGCCGCTCTAAGAGCCCGCAGGCGCCCACCCACTGCTCCCAGCCCGCCCACAGGAAAAGCCTGAAGACTGACCACATTCCCGCCCCGCACCTCGCGGCGCCGGGGCCGGCAGGTCAGAGCCCAGCGGGGCCTTAGGGAGTCGGGCCCCGGTATCTGCACGTCCACCCGCAAGCGCCAGATGGGCTGTCTTACGCCAGCGACCGACACGGGGCGGGGGTGAGCGCAGACCCCAACCGGCAGCCCAGGCCCCGCCCGCCCTCGGCAGGAACGCCCCTCTCCCTTCGCCGCGCCCGCTCCTCACCGCAGCGCCCAGGATCGCGAGCGCGAGCGGGCGGGCACGTGCGCACGCAAGGCGGCCGGCCGCGAAGCTCACCCGGCAGCCCCCACCCCACTCTGGCCTCCGCAACTGCTCCGCCCGCGCGAAATCCACCGCCACCGGCGCCTCCGGCCCACGTGACCCCGCGCCGGGTGACGCTGGACCGGCGATTCCCAGGCGGCAGCGCGGCCTCCCGAGCCGGGCTGACGCTGGTGCTGCGGCCATGTTTGTTGAGGGCACGCGGCTTCCCCCTCCAGCGACGTGCGGGGGTGAGCCGGAGTTGTGTAGCCAGGGGTCACCCGGACGGGCGCGGCGACTGGGTGGAGTACTCAGGCCTGGGGATAGCTGGCCCGGTTCGTAGTCAAGGTGGGAGTCGGGACATTTTGGTGGAGAAAGTAGGCCCGTAGAGCCCAGCTCTCTGAATCTGGCCAAGCAGACGCTGCTTTGCTTTCAAGGCTCAAACCTGTACCCCATTGTTTAAGCAATGGCAGTCTCGGGATATTTCTTGGAAACAAGCTGGGGAGGCTCGTGAAAGACGTTACTGCTTTAGTGCACTATCCTGGGCTCGCCGTAGAAAGTGTGATTCAGCCTCTCTGAAGACCACAAACATCAGGTGACTTCTGGGGAAAATGTATACTGGTCACCCGGAGAGGTTAGAGTAGGTTTAATAAAATTAAGCTAATTTTCAACATTAAAGAGACTTCAAGAAAAAACTGACCTGATGTACGCCAGCTACTTTCCAAAACTTTAAATGATAGCAGAGAATTGAAAAATAAACCTATAAACACAAAAAGGACGACTGCACCAGATAGGGCGTCATGTTTTTTGCATGAAGAGTTCTAACACTTAATGCGTACCTATATGGCAGACTTTGGATCTAAGTGGTTTTTACTCATATTAACGTATTCATCCTCTAACAACTTAAAAGGTAGAAATTTATTTTACAAGTCCACCAGAGCGGTTATTTGAAGCCAGCAGCCTCCCCGCAGATGGAGGAGTTAGCAGAACCAAGTCCTTATGCGTGTCCAGTGAGGCTGAGTCATTACCCATCCTTTCCAGTAATGAAGAGTTCCAGATTCTGAAGACAGAGAAATCAGGGGGTTTTAGAAGAAAGGCCCAAACAAGGATAGGAAGAGGTTAGGGAAAGTGTTTTCCCACTGAACGTGAAATGCCATTGGTTCCTTCCCTATTCCTTCCAGGCGCAAGTCTTCCAGTCCGCTACCTACCATTCTCTCCCGGAAAATCTCTTTCCCATGAAGAAGTCAGAACTTCAAGATCTTAGAGAAGTCATTTAAAGAAGCTTATATTCAACATCCCCATTGGTGGGTTTTGACTCTCAAACACAGCACCTAAAAACATGTTTGGAATTTGAAGGAAACAAGAAAGGAAGACAAAATGGTTTAAAAAATATTCTGGTGCACCCTGGTGGAGCATTGGTTAGGTCTGTTGCCTGGGAAGGAGCAAGCCACATACACCTGGGTTCAAGTCTTGGTTCTGGGGGGAAACAACCAGCGTGAACGACTAAATAAAAATAAAGATGATACTTCCTTTTTTCTGCCTGCCTGAAACTTTAAAACGTTTAAAAAAAATTCCATAATTAGCATCCTCAGATAAAAGATGTTTCAGCTTTGAAATAATGGGACTTTTTTAAGGGGAGGTAAAAAGTATATGAAAGAGTTCTTCAAAATTAAAAATTGTATCCCAAATTTCAAAACATCAGAAGAGTGGGAAGAGTGGATACAAATCTACTAAAAGAATAAAAATACAGGTGGAAATATACCAAAGGGTCCTGTGTCTGACCAACAGGAGCTTTAGAAAACAAAACCAAGAAAATGTAAATTTCCCAAAGAAATTTCCCAAATATGATAGCTCTCAATTTTTACAGTGAAGGAGCCCTGCAAAACAATGAATGGCAAAGAAACACAAAGGTTTCTTTCCTACATGGTCAAGGGGACACCTGATAAAGAGGTGAGGTTAAACAGCGTTGGCAGTTTCTTTCCATGAACATTAGAGAGCAACAGATGAAAACGCCTCTGATCATCCTTAGTTAATTGGTGCAATGAACCAATTCTTGATATCAAGATAAGTTATTAATCCCCTTGCTTTTTCTTTTTTCTCCCTTTCGATTCCTTCCTGCCACCTGTGTGAACTTTCAACATTCCAATGTTTCATTAATAATGTTTTTTTACAAATTAAAATTCCTAGTTTGGTGAGGCACTGGAAAAAAAAAAGTGGAGGTAACATTTTTTTTTTCTTTCCTTTGGCATCCTGCCCTGAATCTACAGCTTTCGTAGCCTGCACCTTCGCCACAGAAAGGGGCCAATGGTAGAAACGGGGTTATGAACATTAGGTGTATGATATTTAATATTATGAGAAACTAGACTCCACAGGCTAGAAAAGACTGAAGAGTACTGGACTGTTTAGGGATAAAATGAGTTATTAGACCCATAATTGAATTCCCCAAGAACTGAGACAAAAGGAGCAACTTAATTTTAAGGTGAATAAAAATAAACTGAGAACAAAGAAGTGTAACAGCTTCAACTAGAACTGGGTTTTGCATTTATTAAGGCAAGAGGTGAGAATAAATAAATCTGCTTCAGCAGCAAAGTTTTCCTCCCTTTTCAATGTAACACTTATTCTGTTAGCACCCAGTAATAATCTATATGCATTTCCCTTTTGTACTAATATATATGTCTTTCCTTTTCCCTTTCTTTGATTTATAGAATTTTGGCATTTCTAGTTTTTAAATATTAAACATTATAGAGAGAGCCTAAGCAAATTCAAAGGCAGCTAAAATTTACAGAGTACTTAAGCACTTAACCCTTAACCAGGCCTGCCTTTCACTTGCATTGTCAAACTTTGTCCTTAGAAAACCCTTTAGTTGTCACTCTGCCAGAAAGCGAGAATAGAGATCTGATTCCAATACCCATTACTTTTTACCAGTACATTCTCTTACTACTAAGCTGGAGTTACAATATACCAAGATCCTCTAAGGACAGTTTAGATGAGAACTTCAAGACAAGCATATTGAAATAGAAGATAAGGTTGCCATCTCCCATCTCTCATAATGCTTCTATCACCTATAATGAGATATGGTGTTACTGGAATGGTGTGTAGCAGAACTGAATTAAAATCCTGACAAAATCCAAGGTAAGATCCTTTCCCCTAAACTTAGCTAAAGCTTAAAATCTTTCAAGCTACACATAAATTATGGAATTGCCAGTCTCTTTATTAAGAATGATGGTGGTCTGTGAGTCAGATGAATGACATGATTCTCTTACCTAAAATGCCTTTAAAAAACAAAACAAAACAAAACAAAAAACACACCAGAACTATGCCTTCATATAAAATTAAGAGAGTTCAGATTTGCTTGCTTTTATGGTCCTAAATGTGCAATGACGTTTCTGATTACAATGGTATTTCATGACTAAGGGAGGGACCTGAGCCATAGTTTTGATAATATTAGTATTTTATCTTTAGCACTCATGTTCAAAACTTGAGTTAGAGGTCTGGTAGACCACAGGGAGCTCCTTTGAAATACATCTACCTACGTGTGATGGAGAAAACAAACCATTTTAATTATTATATACATTTATACACACACACACACACACACACACACACACACACACACACACACACACACCCCCATAGGCAACGATTTGGCTTAGCATTATTCACAGTTCCAATGCACTATCACAGAGCACCCCAAGGTTTAACTGACACACCTAATGGTGCCTAACAAACATTTATGTTTCCTACTATGTGTCATGAATCCATCAGTCTGCAGAGTCCCCCCGTTCCAGAAGAGTGGTATTTATCAAATTTGGCATTTGTTTTACTAAAGCAACATTTACACATCTGGTAGTAAAAAGGGCAACCAGATTTGACTTAAGATGCATGAAGACCATAATGATTCCACCATTCTGCTTTGCAATGAACTTTCCAGAAATTAGCTGTGATAAAAAGCAGGAAATAACTATGTTAGTTTTACTAACTCCTAAAAAGCTGGAAGTTGGATTTAACAGTTTATTATGATTTATGACTGTCATTTTAAAAACATCAGTTCATTAACCCATGTACAAATAGTATGCAAAAAGTCTGCAAAACAAAACATACTTTAAACATGTTTAAGTAGATTATCTGAAACTGGATTTTCAGTCACTTCATTATTATGCTATAGCAGCCAAGTAATCCTTAACTTCAGTGGGAGTAAGCCTCCTGAATCCAGCTTCATTGCAGATTCCAACTTCTATGTTGTCTTCTGTCATTTGCCCTTCGAAACTTTCCTATTGAACAGGAATAGGAAAAGGTCATTTTTTTAAACATTTAATTGTAAAATCACTATAAATTCAATTGTTGTACACTGAGCTAACCTTTAGGGTTAAGATGGCTGTATGGATGGCATCTTCAAGTTCCAGATCTTCATTATATCTACAGATATTTTTTGGGAAAAAACAAACAAGGATATAAGACACTATTTAGATTACTTATGTCTATTTAAATACAATTATAACAAGAGCATAACATTTTTAAAAACTCCAACTCTCAAAAATACTAAATTACAGATTCTTTTAGTAACCTTATTAAGAAAGCTGTCCCCAGATAATTTACATTCAGAAAGTTCCTAAAGTATAAATATCTTAATATAATCAAAATGTGTGACAATATTAAAATAATTCTAAAAAGAGAGAAATCACACCTTTGGTAAAAATTTCTGTTATTTATTTTTATTATAACTTCATGTGAAATATTTGGAAGACTCATCAATAATATGTAAAAGAAAAGTACCTTAAGATCCTACATCATTTAAATATATCATTTAATCCTAGGTCTAAAATTTTAGTAACCTTAACATTAGTATTATGTGAATAATGTGCTGAGAAGGTTCATCTGTTGACTACAGTCAATTACAAACTTTACCCACTCAAAAGTAGGACATTTTTTGTGGACTACAATAATTCCGAGTCTAGAATACAGCTGGCAATTATTGAAGGCAGTTTATTGTGCTGAATCAGTGACAGTAGATTTTTACATAATGCTCTACTTTTTTTTCAAACATGTTGACAATATCTGTTTAATCTTCTGTCAACACTAGGTATTTGGTTTCACTTTTTCTTTTTTGTAAACTGTCTTAATACAAACTGTTATCATTAAAAAATTTACCTTCCCAATTTGTTGCTCCAAACCCTTTTTTGGAGTATGACAAAATGAATAAAGTAAAAAATAAAAACATATAGGAAACAACCATAAAGAATGTAGAAAGAGTTCTTAAAAAAAAAAAAGTCCCTTAATATGTTGAAGGTCAGGGAGCCAGAATGGAAATTTTTGTTTTAAATGTAACAGGCTCAAATACAGAGCAATACCACAGATTTATTTAGACATGTGACACTGAAAGTAATAAAGATTTGTTAAAGTTTGTTAACAAATCTATGAAGCATACCTTTTCTCAAGGAATGTTTTCCCATTCACATAGTTCTTTCCCATGGCTGTGGCTTTCCAGGCAAAGTAAGCTCCCTAATTAGAAAGGGAAGAAGAAAAGTTCATTAAAAATCATTAATATAATTATATCACCCAATCATTTATTTTAGCTCTTTGATTTGTCTCTAACTTCTAAGGTCACAGAATATTTACTAGGTTGTGATGATTATTAAGAAAAAAAAAGGAACAAATAACAAAGGGACATAAAAAAGTATGGAGGTTATGGATACATTCAGTATCTTGCAGTGATCGTTTTCTCAGGTATATACATATATCAAAACTCATCAAACTGTACACTTTATGTGCAATTGATTGTTCAAGAAAATCAGTCAAAGGAAACAGGTTAAATTAAAGAAGAATAATACTTTAGCAGGATTGAAGGGATCTAAGTATATGTCACATATAATATCTGGATAACGGTGATCATCACTGTTGAATAAATTGAGATCTTTTATTAAAAATGTTCAACAGCTCTGATATATTGTAACCCACTGTTAAATGACAGCAACATGCCACATATATAACATGGCCTTAACTGTTCAAAATAATTATGCATATAGGAAAAACATTGAAAGAAACATTTTTAAAGACTCGATTGTCTTTTAGATATAGCAGGAGGAAAAGGGGAAACCTGAATGTGATGGTAGGTCCTGCTACCTACCAGAGAGGAAGGTGAGCTTATTATTTAGCTTCAGCAGAAACTCAGTGATGACATAACTATCAAGAAACTGTCGAAGTTCCCCAAATACTTATCTTGTAATAGAGTATTCTTGACTTTTCATATTGCAAGGTTAAGATCTGAAATGAGTGAATTTGCAACTACCCAATGACCCATAAATTATTACAGATCAGTCCCCAACCATGTATATTTTTTCTTCTGGTTCTCCTCAGTGAAGAAAGCAGATGTGGAGTAATTATCCACTGTGTAACCTTCAAAGTCAGATACCAATCTTCTCTAGAGCTAACAATTCACCCATTTTGCAAAACACTGAATTCAGTGTTGTATTTATGTTTGTGCAAAAAGTTACTCAAGTGGGCACCAATATTAAACTTATGGAAAAGTACAACGCTGTCACCTAGACTTGTATCTTCAATTAGAATACTGTTCAAAGTAAAAGAATTCCACAGATTTTTAAGAGCTTTGATAACCATTTCAATAAATCAGTCATGTATTTATTGAATATTGAATATTATTAATTTAACCTAATTATTAATTTAACCTTCCTCATCAGAAGACTGAGTGACCAACATTTTTAAATGTGCAAACAACTATTCATTATACATCTAAACGCCACATTTTAAAAAACAGAGAGAAATTGAGGCTAATTTCTTTTTTTTTTAAGTAAAGGTACAGGCATGTAGGAAGAGAAGAAGAAGTAACATTCTATTTATTTTTATTTTAGTTGTACATCTTGGTTGCTCTCCCTGACCCAGGATATGAACCGGAGTCCCTGGGATATATGTGGACTGTAATTCAGCTAGAGGCAGTTGACCAAACCAGTACTTCACCAGGGTATACCATAAGGCTAACTTTTTATGACTTCTATTTTTATTAGATATTTAAAAGGCACTTAAACAAGTCTCTCATATACATCAAATGATACTTACAGATGGATCTGACTGAAATAAATATGGTCGTCCCTCATTCCAACCACAGATAAGTAAAGAAACTCCAAATGGACGAACACCACTATAGCAAAGAAAATGCAAATTACTTGACATATTCATGGAGTTAGTCAACATAATTTATGAAAATTCTCAAAGCAAATTTTAAACCTAATTACATGCTTTAAGTTCCTTAAGTTTATTTAACACCTTTCTGAGCAAGTCAATTCCAAATGAACTATAAAAATATTTTTAGTACTGAGGAAAAGAAGTCAAAACATTCTGGCAAATGGAATGACACAAATACTAGGGTAATAAATGTGGAGTAACAGTGTTCTAATAAAATGACAGCTTTCCACTGATTGCGATGTCAGCAACTACCTATACACTCCCATATTCAAACCAAAGACAAAACACCCAAATATGGAATTACAATGCATATGAATGTGTCAGAAGAGTTATTACTTTCATCATGTGTTTATAATCATTTCTAGCTGAAAAGATGAATTTGGAAACAGAAATGATTGTCCATAAGGAAGTGTTTCTAATTACTAGCAATAGGACTTTTGTCTATTTAAGAAGCTTATTTTAGGTGTTAAATGAATATCAAGAAAACATTCTTTTTTTCCCCTTAATATTCTAGAGCCATAAACAACAGAAATAGTCATCACAGTGATTTTTCTCTACTAGTTAAGCAAATAGAAAAATATTCTTTTTTAAAACATCTGCTCTTCTAAAATGACAGATTTCAAGTAATAAAATCAACTTACCCTGACTGGGTGTATTCCTGCATAACAGAAGCTACTCTTTGTACCAGCTGAGCTGTAGGGATGGGTTCTTGGTAAACAAGATAGTATTGCTGAGCTAGTTTTCGAGCTCTGTGCACAAGCACTCTAGCAAACAAAGAAGGAATAAGATTTAATTAAAATGAAGACGCTCTACTCCTATAGGCATACATACATAGCACAATGTATACATCTCTTCTACAGCAGCTGTCATCTGAAAGTCAGTCTTGCAAGAATCTGATTTCAGTAACGCTAAAAGAAAGTATCAGAGCATCACAGAGGAACTGTGCCACAGGAGACGGGCAGGATAAAGCAAAAGTCAGCTTAGCAGTCACAGACTTACACACAAAGAAAACTTTTATCTTCCTCCATGGTTTCTTCAAGATTGTGACCCCTGATCCTAAGGGCAGTCATCCATCTTTTTTATATATCATCCCAGCCAGCACACACATATGTGCACAGGTGAACATAGATATCCCTTTACTTTCTTCTCAAATTACAGATTATCAACAATTAGAGAGATAGAAACAACAAATAATACAAAGTACCTGTAATCTGGACCCATTCCACTGTATACCAAACCTATATGCTTGGTAATAGGTTCCACTTTGTGTACGCTTCGCTCATCATACAGAATAGATTTCTGCTTCTTCTCAGTTGCTAACACCACACCATTTGCAGCTTAAAAAATAAACAAACAGCCTAAATGTTTGATCATTTAAAGACTGCTTCAATAGTTGTTTTTTTCTAATTATGGACATATTTACCCAAACCCCTTTATTTCCTCTAATTTCTAAATCTTTTCTTCTGGATGTCTATATCACAATCACCTAAGGAATGAAAATCACTTTTCCCTCACTAGTCATCTAAATTGCACTGAGAAATCCCTAAGGCTAAAGGTATTACACAACTTTTCTTAAAGTACTCTAGGACACTTATTGAAAATAATGTAAGTCTGCTTATATGGGCCACTTGGTTCTTAATCATTGAAATTTAAAGCCAATGATTATAGACTTTAAAAAAGGGATTATATTGTTTTATTCTTAAAAGCTTTTCTAAATTATAGAAAGGATAAAACTGCCAGAGAGTAATGATAATAGTAGACAACTACTTATCTATAATTTAATTACTAATTAATTCAAAAGAATATTAAGATAATTGTTAACAGGCATCTGAAATGAAGGAAGCATTTAATTACCTTTAATTCCCACTGAAGGGGCTCCTCCAGCTACAGCAGCCAAAGCATATTCAATCTGAACAAGTTTACCAGACGGGCTTAAAAAAGAAACAAAATTATTTGCTAAATTCATATATTTTCAAATAGCTGTATTTGAAATGTCTCAAATCCACTAATCAAATACCAAGGAATAACTAGGTTTTAAAATGTATCATGAAGTTGTACAGAAACTAAGTTTATAGGATGATTTGAACATATTCATAGCAATCTCTTTCTTTGGTTGCTTTTCCTCATTCACACTTTAAAGCAGCATGATTACTGCTACATTTTACCACTTATAACTGTGGGACTGTGAATAAATTAACCCCTGTCTCAGTTTTCACATCTGTTAAAGGGGGATAAAAGTCTATTCCAAAAGGCTATTATAAAGATTAAATGAAGTAATGCCTATAAAAACCCCTGGCACAAAATCATACTAAGTAAACACACTGAATTGCAATGTTAAAAACATGGATGTGTCAGTTTAAAAGCAAATAATATATATCTCATGTGGGTAGTTATACATTTTACAAAGTAGACGTAAGACCTAAATATCAAACACAAAGTATATTCTACATAAAATTATTTTTAGAGGCCACCCGCTGGCTGCAGGTAAAAGATCTGGTTCTGTGGGTTTTGTTGCCAATACTAGTCCTACACTGTTTTTTTTTTCAGGTCATAATTTTGATCTAGCTGTTGAGTTTGAATCATCACAAACATCACAGAGCAACCTTATTTTATAAAGAAAAAGTCCCTTAATGAAAATAAACTGGACATAGAAAAAAAGCTAGATCTACTACTAAAAAGATAAACCTGAGTTTCACAATGTCATCTATTTTATCTTCATTAAAAAGATCTCAAAGTATCCCTCGCACCATCCTACCCTGCTCCAAACACAGACTACACTTAAAATTCAAACACCTATTTGACAACGTGATTTCTGGCTTGGAATGGGTATTGCCCGGTGATCTCTTTCCTGTTCATTTTTCCAACCCTTAGTAGAAATGTCATGTCATCAGGGAAGCTGCCTGATCACCCATACTAGAATCCCATACACTCATGACTGTTGTGTCCTGTACTTGCTCTTTGGGTTATTTTTACAGTATTTGTCTACAGTTGCAGACTAACACCTGAGCCACCAGGGCCCTCCAGCAGTTAACCATCTGTGATTTTAGTTATGCCACTACCCCATTCCAAAGCACCAGCATTCCTACCTGAAATAATGTAAATAAATCATGAGTTTTCCTCGTTCCACCCTTAACTTTCATCTCCCCAGCTAGAGTTACCTTTGTACCTAGTCACTTTCCACTTAAACCCTTTAATAACTTTTTGGTTCATTTCAAAAACTCCTTACTTTGGCCTACAGGGCCCTGAATGATGGGCCCGACCCACATTAATTCTCTGATCATTATAATCTAGCACGGTGGCCTTGTATCAATTCTTTCAAAAGTTCAAGTTCTTGCACATGCTTCTCCCTCTCTCCACAACTCTCTCTACCCCTAAAATTTTCAAATAGTTGGCTCTTTTTCATTTTCCAGTCTCAAAATCATCTTCAAGCACTGTCCTATCCTGACTGCTCAATCTAAAGTTATATTCCTTCTTTCATCCTCTTTTAATAAAAATTCCTAGGGAAAAACATTTTTTTCAGAATGCATTAGAAGATATCATTGTTTACTAGTTTACTGTCAATATCCTTTCTATTCTATAGTATAAGACTCACTTCCACCATTAATAGTTTAATTCCGATTACAACAGGCTAGAAACAAATGTTTTCTTAATTGAAAACAGAGTTGAACCACTGTGTTTAAAATGATAATTAAATTTAATAATTAAGTTTATATGAAAAGATTAATTCCCTGATGATATATAGTTGTTTTTGCTTCAGTGCCATAGGATTACACATTCACAAATACAATAAAGTTTAAAATGATTAAAGTTCACAAATACAAATAATGGCTACTTGGTAGATACCGTCTATCATTGTATATATGAGAACTTTTATTACAGAATTAATCCCATTCAAAGGTTAAAAAAAAAAAAAACCTACAAAACTACATACCTTTATTGAAAATTTACAAAAGGTATTTTGGTATTTTAAGACAAATAAGATAATGGAAAATGCACTGAATTTGTCAGAAAGAATGAGCTTGAATGTTAACTCAGCTAAGCATCTATGACTTTGGGAAAGTTATTTGTGTGAGCGGTGGTGTGGTGAGTTCATCTATAAGATGTTGAGAAAACATTTATCACTTAAGGTAGTGGAATGAAATGGAAGTTGTGTGCGCCCACACAGAAAGTACTCAAAAGTTAGAATCTGCTTGTCTTCAGTCATTAGGACATTTCAACTAAATGAGGCTTTACTAAACTATTCCCTGGATATTTGTTAAATTCTTCAGTGATGATTCTCTTACTACTACATTGATGGACTGTATTTTGAAAACCAGTCATTTCAAACTATCTTTTTTTTAAGTAAACAACTCCTCCTCCAAAAACACACAACCAAACAAAAACCGTGCTAAAATTCAAATATAGCCTAGTAGTTTGGATCCAGCCCACGAAACTACCAAATAGACTAGGACTTTCATTTTCAGTCCTTATACTTCCAAAAGGAACATCAAAGAAACCGAAAGAGGGAGGAAGTTTGCAAAAGTCGCTAGTGCTAAATGTAGATCAAGATTCAGACCAAAAGGTAAAGTTGAGGCTTTCCGGGAAAATGGGACCCCGCAGATCTGACATTGATTCCGAGGTCCACGAGCTGCAGAATCAGGCCTACGTGGGTTAGGAAGAAAAAACCCTGAGTTCTGAATGGGCCTCCTTGAAGATAACTAATACAAACCCACCTGCTTCTCTAGCTTTTAAAGCAAAAACAAAAATCTGGCTGGGGCCTTACCCTCCTGCAGCCCCACGTTCGTCCCGGATTCCCCAGAACGGCGTTCCCGCGGCCTCAGGGACCCCTAGCTCCCTGGGCGGACTCCGGAGAATGACTTTGCAAAGCCACATTTCCACCCCCATTCCCTACTGGGAACTCTGGCAGCATCAAGACAGAAGCTAGAACTAATAAACCGGCCGACGGAGCTCGTGCAACCTCGGCGACGCGGAGGACCTGGGAAGTCACTGCCATACCTGAATGTAGTCAGCGAAAAGCTGTAGCCCCGCTCCGCCATCTTTACCGGAGAGCAAAAGCACAACCACACACATGCGCACTGAGGACAATCGGGCCTTAATTTACCCTCTCCGCGCTCTCTGATTGGAGAAGAGGCAGAACCAGCCCAGAGGCATCCTGGGCATTGTATTTCCAGAGGCCGACTTTGCCCAACTCTGTATCTATGCGCATGCTCCACGGAGAGGTGGGACCCAGTACCGGTGGGAACTGCCTTCCGGGAAGATGGCGTCAACCTTGCTGGTGCTGGTGTCTGCACCGTGGCCAGCAGCTCGGGGATTACTCCGGAACTGTTGGGTACAACTGCAGTGGAAACTTCGGCAGAGTCTTCCAGGCCCTCCCAGCCCTCCGTGGGGTAGGTGGAGAAGGTCGCCTGAGGGAGGGAACGGATGAAAAGCCCCCGGGCAGTGGACATAGCGCGTCCCATTCTACCTTCACCCTGCGTTCAGATTCGCGGTCACGCCTCGAGACCTTTTTCCAAATATTCACTTACTTAAAAGACAAGCGACAGTTGTTTTTACTACCCCACCCCCCACCCCACTACCCCGCCATCCGACAAAAAAAAGCAATACAATCTTCTGTGCCACTGGTACACAGAATGCAACCTAAAGGGTTTTAAGGTTGGCGTCAAGACCTGCTGCTATCTGGATCCTTGTATTTTTCCCTTCCCTTCCAGTCTTCCCATCTCCGAAAGAAATTTGGCTTCCTTTGTGGTGCTTGAGCTCTGTTCAGTTGACTACAGATCCCCGTGTTTCACCCGGGAACAATTTTTAATAGGAAGTCTCTTGGCTTGAAAGTATTACTGGCTTTACATATACAATCTACTCTATTTCTAAGGCATCCTGAAAATGTTTAGTATTCAGGTAGTCTCAATAGAGAGACCACCGTATGCCAAACAGTATCCCAAGAAAGTCTTCTACATCAGCATCCTGGGGTGATCTCCACAGCAATCCAATTAGGTGTCTCCACTTTTCAGCTTAAGAAGTAGGCGCACAAAGATCAAGGTCACACAGGCCATCCAAACCCTCTGCTGTTAACCAATACTTAGCAATACTCAATTAAATTAACAAGGAATACCAGCTGCTAAGTGTTATTAGCTTTGCATGCTTTTAAGAGTTCTAAAATCAAAAGAAATATTGCAGATCTGCGGTATAGCAAGGGAAGGGTAAAGGAATATCGGTTTGTAAGCAATATAGAAAAAAAAAAAACTGATATGTTGGTAGTCATATAAATAAATTAATATCATACATAATATCATTAATGTGATACAAACTAGTTATTTTCCCGAGAGAAATAGATAGGAATCAGGATTTAAGTATTATTAAAAACTGATTTAAAGGGCTTACCAGGTTATATAAGAAAGAAGCTGTATTACTTGACTAATTAAAAAAATGGCCAATAGGCAGTTATCTCAGTGCAGTGGCAGAGCATTTTGGGAATTTCCAACTTATATTTACTTGTGAGTCATTAGGTACTGCCCAACAAACAGAATGTAGACGATTCAGTGATTTTTTTTCTTGCTTTGTATGTTTAGCTTAGTACCTCTCAGATTTTTGTTCATGTTTACAATTAATCCCCTGAATTCTGTATTTCATAAAGTGAGAAGCTCCTTATGGAATTACACTGATTCATTTCAGCAGGTGCCTCTAAGAAGTAATTCAGTTTGTGATTTTTTAAATTACTTGATGTATGAACTTTAGTGTATTTTAATGAATAAGGTTTCCTGTTAAAATGTTTAACAGGAAATTGAATTTAGTATTCTAAATTACTTACAAGCATGCAGACATACATACATATATGTGTTAAGCTGTCATTTTTTATTGCTAAAATTGATATTTTTATTCATTTAGAAGCTAGAAACTGATTCTCTGTCTCCCGTGTTTTATTTCGTAGGACCAGCATTAGTGGTCCAAGGTCCAGCTATATTTCCAGAACCAGAAAATGATACCAGTGGAAGTCAGGAGATTTCCAGACTTTTAGATAGTGTCTTTTGGATGGCAGCTCCCAAAAACAGACGCAGCATTGAAGTTAACCGGTGTAGGAGAAGAAACCCTCAGAAGCTTATTAAAGTTAAGGTAACAGGTTGATTTTTGTAGGTGTGCTTTTGCTCATGTCTATCATTGCACATCCTTTTATAGTCATTTAACTTACATGGGTATATATAGTTATATATGATTCAATAATTCTCAGATCTTAAATTCTACTTTTCCTTTGGCTTAAATAGAATATAATATTCTTATGTCAATATATGTCTGGTAGCCGAATATTAGGAACAGTTATGGATGGAGTTTAGAATTTGGAAAGTAGATTGGCTTGTGAAGAACCTATGTGACTTTTGAACTAGGAACGGTGCTGGTCCTGAGTGGTATGATGAACCACATATGGGTAAACATCTTACCTACGGCAGTACTTTAAAAATTAAAGTCAGGAACAGTAGGTTTGTAGTAGTTCTTACCTATTCTATTTATAATTCTTCATGGTATCCAATAAAATACTGTTAAGGAAAATTGTTAGATAAGTAATAAAAGTAGCTAACATCTATCAGGTGCTTATGAGATATCTGTGTGCTTTAAGTGAATTATCCCCAAAAATCTGTGTAATAACCCTCTGAAGTAAATATTGTTTAGCTCATTTTTTTAGGATGAAGAAAATGAGACAAAACATACTTACTTGTGGTTAGAAGCTATTAAATGTTGGAGTCAGGATTTGAGCCCTGGCAGTCTGATTATTGATCCCAATTTCTCTGGAATCTTTTCTTTTTGTATTCTGTACTCAGACAACTCCAGGTTATCTCCTCCTCCCCTCATGGATGCATTCTCTTCATTGCTCAAATGAACAAAACTTAGAGAGTTTATTGCTTTGATCTATTAATTTATGGCATTAGGAACTATGATTTAAGTTACTCCATGGCATTCCATAGTAACAATTTTGTGCAGATTTAACTCAAACAATAGACTTTCTTAAGCGTCTCCATTTATGATTAAGTTGAACCCTCAGAATTTATGCCAAAGAGTACTACTGAGTTACAGTTGGTACTGGACTTAAAATCTGGAATTAAAATGCTTCATTAAGTAAGAGAACAATAATTCATACAATGTGGTTGAGACAACAACCTTTTAGAAATAAGACCTTATAGTGAACTATTACATGACTTCCCTAACTGCATTTATTCTGAGGGAAAAGAATACTGTGCATCATCCTCTACTTACATATATTATGCTGAGTGCTTTGATCAGGAAAGGATTATCCACTGACTGGGTATCTTTCATATCTCCACTTGGGCATGCTGTCCAGTTTCTAGTGTTATCAGAGTAAAATAAAAAGTTGATAAAGCAAGTGATTTGCAAGGTTCTTTGTTTCTTTCAGAAAATGAAGTTGTTTTTGTTATCTGCTTCACAGTGTTTATGTATATTAATCTTATGAAATGTTTGGAATTTCTTTGATTCCTCTGTTAATTATTTTTCTCTACATTTCAGATTTACCTATAGAGTATGTGGCAAAGATTTATAGTATAGTTGTCCTATTAAAGTTGGATAAACATTTATAAAAACTGATTTAAAAAAATCCCTCAAATTGTAATGGGAGATCTACATCAAGGAATAATCTGTGTTCATTTATAAAAAGAATTATACCACATACCTAACCTGTACTTTATCCAGGAATGTGAGTTACACTGATAAATTAGGGAAGCCAACTTAGCATGTATTTGTCAATCTTGTTTTCCCAAGGAGAGTAAAAGAAAAAGTGAACATTTCTTTAGTCTCTCATTTGAGATACTGGCTATGTGGATTACTGTTGCATTGATAGATTCCTTATTAAATGTTTATTATTTGAAGGTGGCAGAATCACTTTACATAAATATGACTGCCATGCTTCAGTAGGTGTGAGTTCTAGTCCTAATTTTCTACTAATTTGGTCTCAATGTTATTTGTCCTAAGTTTCCAGATCAAAGAGAGAGGTTGAACTAAAGGTATATGACCTTGTATAGCAGGGACATTCCAAGAAAGTTCAAATATCAAAGTCAAATATCAAAGTACCGCTTTTGTCAGTGATTGGTTATGCATAATTTTTTTTTCCTTTTTTTTTTTAAGAACAATATAGATGTTTGTCCTGAATGTGGTCACCTGAAACAGAAACATGTCCTTTGTGGCTATTGCTATGAGAAGGTGTGCAAGGAAACAGCAGAAATCAGAAGACAGATAGGGAAGCAAGAAGGGGGTCCTCTAAAGGCTCCTGCTGTAGAGACTGTTGTGTTGTACACGGGAGAGACGCCATCTGAGCAAGATCAGGGCAAGAGAATCATTGAACGAGACCGGAAACGACCATCCTGGTTCACTCAGAATTGATACCTAAGATTTTGAGAGGATAACTTCACATAAAACATTTCTTCTGAAAAAGATTATTTTGTTGGTGTGCTTGTTTTTCAATCATCAATAAAGTTTAAGACATAAGTAATTTTAAGTCCCTGATCTATTTATTTATTTATTCATTCATTCATTCCCTGATTTATTTCAAAGTAAACTCCGAAAATGTTTGCTTATGCCAAGGCTCATTAGACACTGTAAGGTTTAAGCAAACATAAAATTTCCATGACAGAAAAATAAAACCAATATTTATAGCAGCGATTACATGTTTTGCTTGTGATTGTGTTTGTTTACCAATGACATTATACAATAATACTATACGAATAATTTTTCATTTAACACCTGGATATAGGTTACTGTTTGAATTCTTGATATTGCTTTTTTCGATGGTAATTGTAGAGTAAGACAAGATTTTTTTTTTTAAGCAAATTAAAATTATCTTAGGCGGATTCACTTTATATGGGATATATGATGTTAATTGACTTATATGATAGAAATAATTCTTGATATTTTATATGAAATCCAAATGACAGTCAACATTCATTAGATGGTTCATAAGATTTGTGTTTTCTAATTTGGGGAGAGTTTCCATAAGGAAGATGCGAATGAATTCAATGTGAAAATGTGCTAAGGATGTTTTTTGCATTTTCCTTCTAATACGTCTAGCTTCTTTTACACTGATCATTTTTTTCCTTCTTATAGCAATTCCCTTTTCATATTAATACAAATTAATTTTATAGTCCTCTTTTCCTCCACCTGAGTCCAAAGTTTGCTATTTTATTTCCTCATTTCAAATGAAAAAAGATAGCTTATTAAAATGCAGATGTAAGTAAAGGAATTATAGGTAAGTGGACGGTCAAACACTAGAAGGATATATTTAGCAAAATATTTCAGAATAGCCTGGTTATTTAATAGTACTAAACAGCAAATTGAACTCAACTTTCCCTTGGAAAGAGTTTATGTGGCTGATTCTTCACACAAGCTAGGATGTATCTGGAAGTGAACCACTCTTGGTAGTAAGGGTGAGGGATATTTTGTTCCTTGGAACTTCATAATGAGTCTGTGATGCGGTGTGATCCATGTTAATATTCCTAAAGGTAAAATGACCCCTTTCATGAGGTACAATATACACCAATAATATGTTGAAGTGCAGTTCAGTAAAAGCAACTCTTTAAAACTTCCATACTATTGGAATTCCATTACATAACTCCTTGAAGGCGTGAGTCAATCCAAGCATAAAATTAAAACTGGGGAAATGGCTTATTTGCTTATTACTATTAGTCCTCTGCAGATAACTTGCTACTCTGATAAGCCATAGAGATATGCTTGAGGTAGAATTAATGATTCTTAAAGCAAAGGCTAACAGAGTACATCCGATCTGTTCAACTCTGCTCAGTTGACTGGTTGCAAACTATACCCCTAGGTAACAGTTTGTCCTTTGATTTAGCAGAAGGCTCTATATGCAGATGGTTCTAGTGCAAATGTGTGGGGAGGATCACTTTTCTGTTTACTGGTCATAGATGAATAACAAAATACTAGCAAAACTAGATGACTAGTTTGTGTCAGAAAACTGCCATAAAGGTGAGTGCGCATCACTTCTTGAAGAGGTCTTTGTAGAGTTCTTTATAACAGATTTTATCATTTAATACCTGCAGTTTTTACTTAAAGGGAACGAAGCATCATGAGTCTGAATCAAATTTATGTAATTGATTTGTTCATACTCTGAACATTAGAAATAAACTCAGTGCCTTCTCAGCACCTACATTAAGATGTAATACTAGGCACTTTTGGCAACTTTAGAGGGAGGGGTTCACCTTATGTTATGATTGGGAAATGTAAGTGCGGAGGTCAAGTCCCCTCAAAACTTGAAGTGCTCCCCTCCATATTTCTGTCTACCTCGTACCTAGCATTATCACCAGGTTCTGAAAATCTAGTGTCTCATTTCTCCTGGCAAGTGTCCTCATGCTAATCCTTATCTTTCCTGAGTTGTTACAATGTAGTTTCCAATTAATCATTTTCAGTTTCTTTTCCTATTTCAAATTTCCTTTTTAAATTGCAAAAGGCATACAGTAGTTACTGTAGTTAATGAAGCAGTGCAAAGTAAAAGCAAAAAGTTAGGAATCATTTCCCTACCACCACACCTTGAACCACATTGCCATGGTCTAATGCCACGTTTATTTCTGGAACACAGTTCTGAGCATGTCACTTACCTGATTAAAACCAGCTTCCTAATTAAACCCTCTCTGTGTCCTTATGATCTGTCCAAGTTTTAATGCTCACCTCCTACCTCGGGTAGTAACTACATACCTCACCCCTGCAGGCTGTTAAAATATGTAGCAGAGGTTGTTAAACCACAATATGCACCATTCCTTTCCCACCATCTTGCCTTTGCTTCTCTGTTCCCCTTCTTCCTCACCAAGTCTCTTACTTCATTACTGACTTTCTCCTCTCCAACCTCTTAACTGTGGAGTGCCCAAGGGTCCAACCTTGGTGATCTTAATCCAGCCTCATAGCTTAAAATAGCAACTATAAATTGATTGCCTCCAACGTGGTATTTCTGATATGGGTCTGTCTTTTTCCTGAACATCGGACTCATATTCAATGGCCTACATGGTATCTCCAGTACAATGTCTAAGAGATGTCTTAAACTCAGTAACTCCAGCTCAGAATCTCTTCTCTATTATCCTACTATTTCTTCATGCCCCAATCCTCTTCAACTCAGTCGATGACAACTCCATTCTCCTAGTTGCTCAGTCCTAAAACCTACCTCACAGTCATCCTTAACTCTGTGTCTCTCATCCAATCTGAAAAGATCCACAAATCTCACCGGTTCTACTTAGAATCTAATCCACCTATCCCAATACCCTCCTGATTAGAGCCCCATCGTCTTGCCTAGAAAACCAGAGTACCCCACTAACCAGCTCCTGCCAGCACTTTGATCTCATATTGTCTATTCCCAACAGCAGCCAGAGTTCTTTCAAAACATGCTGTTATCTTGACTGGTTAATTCAAATTCTTTTATTCAAAACTTTGACTCAGATGAAACATGCAGGCATGAATTTTTTTTGCTGTATGCAATATATATATTATATAATGAATAACCTTACTTTTGCAAATATTGTAGGTGTAGTATGGATAGTCCATATTTAATGACATTGTGGTCAATCGAAAAATATATATTTTTTTATAATTTGTGTGGTAGCCTTTTAAATTCAAGACTTCTTTAAAGAAGTAGGAAGAGTAGAGGGCCTTTCAGACATTCCTAGTCTGGGGATTGCTTTTAACCCTGGTTCAGAATACTCTTCTATCCCTGCTCCCACCCTCCCATAGGCAGCTGTTTGAGGGAGGATTAGTCCGTCACTATTTCTAAATCTGTGCGAAGGCACTCTAGTGTCTATGATTAGCATTTCTTTTCCTGGCACTTACACGAAAATAGATGCTGTCTTTAGCTGAACTGGAAACGATCAGTGTCATCCATGGCCTACATTGGTAACATTTAAATGTGTGCCTCTGTGACTCTGTCTTCCCTCGTCTCTACAGCAGAGGGCACCGGAGAACAAGTACCCACGCTCCCACTCTGCACGGGCTATTGTCACCTGCGGGGAACACTTCGATCATATCTGCATCTCCTCTCCTGCCCGGTGCTCCCGTGCTTACTACAATTTCCCCGTGTTTGTGAACTCGCCAGTGAATGTTCAGGATGCAGTCTCGAGCAAGGGCGGGAGGAAAATTAGGGGGCCAACATGTCCTGGTCCCCCAACCCTGTTTTTGCAGCTCAGGGCCAGCGTGTCAGTTTCGGCCTTGAAACCAAGCCTGGGAGATGCCGCAATTTACCTGGCGCCGCGAGCCGCCTCTCTACGGGGCACTGGGGAACTTGTATGGAGTCCTCGGGTGAAAAGGGAACCCGTGAGGTCCGAGACGCCAGGAGCATTTCGTCTGTTCCACCAAAACCATTCGCCAGTGGAAGGCAGCCTCTCCGCGGAGAGAAGGGGCTGCGCGCCTGTTTGGGCGGGGCCCGCGGCTAACAGAAGCTACGGAACCGAGCCCTGGAGCGCGAGCTCCGCCCTGCGCTGCTCAGTGCTGTCCTGCAAGGGGCGCGCTCCTTCACCCTCTTCTCGGTCCACCCCACTACCTGCGGCGCGCGGAGGCTGCCGGATTAGACATTTTCCAAGAGATTTTTGTAAGATGAGCGCTCAAAATACTACTTCTTTGTAGTTATTGTCCCAATATTGTTAAATATTTCATTGACTTAGAAAAATCGGCTTTTCTCATCGCCATGCTTGTAATCCCACAGTTCTCAACGGGTATGTTGAGAGTTCTCAACGGTGAGTAGGGTGGGGGGTGGTGATTCTCTTCCAGCCCTCGGGGACGGGAAATGTCTAGACAAGTTTGATTGTCACAGCTGGTGGGGGAAAAGGCATGTACTGCTGGCTTCTAGTGGGTGGAAACCAAGGAGGACAAGAAACATCCCATTAGACTAAATGAAACTTTTTATTTTGAATAAAATATGTGACATTGAAAACATTTCAGTTTTCTAGATGTTTCACTTTCGTCTTTCCTCTTCAGCTCACAGCCATGACCCTTAGGGTTAAGTCCCTAGGTTTAATTTTCTTGTTACTCTCCAGACCTGTGTAATACTAGAGATTTCCATTAGGAGATCACATGACAATCTAACAACTCTTTCAAATCTTTCCTTTTCAATTTACTTCTCTAGTAGCCTAGTTTGGTTCACTTGATTCAATGAATATTCGACAATTACTTGTTATGTCTAATAATATCTATCCAATTATAGCACACCTGTGTTGGGCTAATTGGCATTTCAGGATTAGTACATTGAAAACAAAACTCTGTTCACTCTTTCATGCCACCTACATCAGTCAAATATGAATCTGGCCCAAGCTTTCCCACCTTAGAAAAATCGACTCTGGCAAAGTTGCTCCAGGAAGACCCTAATCATGATTTCTCTTTCCTCTTCCTCCCTTATACAATCATAAGGAACCTCTCTTGACTTTACCCCTATACCGTATCCTGAACACTCAGTGGCATTTGGTTTGGAGAAATAGGCAGGAATGCTGCAAGAGGAATGCACAAGGTAGGGGAAAGGCAAGAATGAATGTAGGGAGACTGATCAAGCATCTCTGGCAGTAATCTACACCAGTGCTGATATGGCCCAGAGCAGGATGGGAGTAGTGGACATAAAGATAACTCCAGGAAAGTGAGATATGTTTCAGAAGCTTAATAGAAGGGACTTGGTGATTACAAATCAAGAAGGAGACCTGGGGGTGTCTTGCTTGAGCAACACAGGGGACGTGACAAGGAAGCCTGTGTCACGTGGAGGCAGGCGATGGTTAGGCTGACCATATTTCCTTGAGACAAAAACACGACATTGGGGATGGCAGAAATGGATCGGGGTTATGTGCCTACAACTAAGGAGGGAAGGAGGCAGAGCAATCCAAGCAGGAGCAAAGCAGCCGGGCCAGCAGCAAGTAAGTACTATGTGATGCAGATCAGGGATCCCATAGTAACAACGTGTGGTCCAGCCAGGTTCCATACAAACAGCCGGTGTCGGTGCAAGGAATTTTGGCATCTTAGGTGAAAACCTAATTTGGTTCCCCTATAAGCCCTGCTCTAACTGCCCTACCTAAAACATGCCACTTTAACCATCACAGTGCCAGAAAGTGACCCCCACAGTGCCAGGATGAACCCCATAGTATACTTACCTGCAGCTCAACTACACAGCTCCCTTTGAAGAAACAGAAGTCCATGGCGTGGGGGAGGAATCCTCTTCCAGAGTGGCTCCAGTTTCCTCAGTGGGGCCTGAAACAGCAATACCGGCTGCAGCCTGCTACAGGCAGTACCCAAAAGATGGGACAGTCGGGAAGTATGAAACAGATGGTACAGGTCTGTTGAAAATGGTACATATGGTCAACCTAGTTATGGGGAACATTAAAGATACTCATTTTTGCACATTATATTTAAAACACTTATAGAACCACTGAGCTGACATGGCAACAAGTCCAAAGAATATGTGAGTGTGTAAAATTGGAAATGGCGGATAGAATGTATTTAAAAGCACGGAAGTGAATGGGATTATCTCAAGACAGAGAACAAAGTCCTAAACTGTGGCGGAAATCAGTAGACTGTCCTGTTACAGATTCTAATAGAGAATTTGTCAAGGAGAGGGAGTTATCCTTTCTCTCAATCAGCTGGAATGAGGATAGAAAAAGGGCCCAATTATTGTTGCAAATAAAATGCATTTGTGACATGACAAATGCAATTTAATTTGGTGACAGCGGAAGCCAAACGAGTGGACTGAATGCTAGGTGGACTGAAGAGGCAGAGGCAGGTTTTCCTAGACAGTCTTCCCACATGTCTTCTTCCTATATGAGGCTGCAGTGCAATGATGCAGCAGCTACAGGAAAGTAGGAGACTAAGAAAACTCTGTGTGTGTGTGTGTGTGTGTGTGTGTGTGTGTGTGTGTGTGTGTGTGTGTGCATTTAGCTCTAAATAATTTTATCACTGTCAAAATACTGAGTAGGTCTATGACCACAACGACCCCCCTCTTGATTTTACTTTTTTATTTGGAATGTGGAAAATAATTCAAAATGAAAATCGCATTTATTATGCAATCATTTATACTGAGGTATAATCAGAGGAGTCTGGCTTCTATCTATGGCCTCTTAACTCTATTTCCTTCCTTTCATTATCACTAATTTTTAAATTAGTTTTTGCTTTATTCTTCCACTTTTCTTTTTGAAAACAAGCAAATACATACATTTATTTACATTTCTTCTGCTTCTTTCATAGAAGGATGCATAAGACATACAATTTTCTTACCCTTTGTCTTTTTTATTTAACCACATCATCTGTCAGGATGGACTAGGATCTGCCTGTGTTCAAACAATACTGAAACCTCAGTGATTTGAAACAAAAGAAGTCTAGCTCTCTTTTTCACAGCCTATGAGACATCGGGGAATGCAGCGCCACTGTTGGTCCTCCTCCCGCCTGAGCTGAGGGAGCAGCTGTACCTGATGCCCGACCAGTCGCTGTGACAGAGGAAAGAGGGTGTTGCAGAGCCCCCGCTGGCTCTCAAGGGACTCTGCACACTTGGCTCACATGCTTCAGGCTGTCAAAAAGATCAAGGCCAGAGCTAACTTCAAGTGGTCAGGAAAGCACAATTGTATTACATCCATGGGAGGAGAGAAACAGCACATCTGTAAACAGCCTTAATGACAATCACAACCCACATTTCTTGGAACTCAGTATTCAGTTCAATTTATTCCCTGTATTAAAAATATGCTTATCTAACCCCAGGATGCTAACCATGCCTGACATTCATCTTCAAGTTCAGACTCTAGGTAATGGCTGGTCGTACGTACATCAGGAGGCAAGTGTATGTCTCTGCATTGGATCCAGATGTGGCTTTTCTAATTTTTTTTCATATTTTATTCAATTTAAATGCTTTTGTTGAGATGGAATAGATGATTTCTAGCACCCCAGTTTTCTTTGTGTCTCTTCCCAGACAACTTCCCCACCAGAGATAGGTACTATTCTCATTTATTTCACTGTGTATTAGCAAGCCTGTTCTTGAACTTCATATAATCTTTTGTATTTGGCTTCTTTCACTCAACATTATATTTGAGATTCATTCATATTGTTATACATTAAAAGTTTGTTCTTTATATTGTTGAGTATATTATAGTATATAAATGCCACAACTTATTCATTCTATGATTGATGAACATTTGGGATTTTTCCTATGTTGCGTTATCATGGATAAAAATGGCGTAAACATTTTTTCACATTTCTTTAGATAATTACATGCCACCGTATATTTGTTTTTCTAGAAGTGAAAGTTCTGCGTTATGGGAAAGGGGTATTTGTTTTTCAATAATTCACATTTATAGTGAGCTACTAAACAATTCCCTAAAGTGATTGCATTTATTCACATGCAGTATGTTTTCCTTGATCTAAAAAGACAGGTTATTGGACCCGCTACCTCCCTCCCATCCATGTACAACCAATATGAAATTTGGGATGGAGTGTGACCATGACAGTGGTCATTCCCCCTTGGAAAGTGGGCACCTGGGACGTACACAGTAGTCTCTGTAGCAACTCTGAGACCCCAATGTGTAGCTGTGTGTAGACCCTCTGTCTCCTTTCTTAAAGAGACCTACGCTCTCTAATGGGGCTCCCCCCGCCCCCGCCATTGTTTTCTGTAACTCTTGACTCTGACCTCTGGGAGTCTCTTCTCTTCCCATCATCTTCTTTGATCAAATACTTTGTCAATGCAGAACATGGATCTCCATTCTTCCAACTTGCATTCAGGTTCCAAACATCTGCTACTGGGCCTTAACACAATAACACTTTTTTTTTTTTCTTTATAAAGGACTCTACTCTGGCTGCCAGTTTATATATTTGTCAGAATGTGGTGTTAACTCTGGTAACAAACCAACACAAAATCTTAGTGATTTATGCAGCAGAAGTAATGTTTACTTCATGTTACCTGCCTCTTGCCAGTCAAGTAGGAGCTCTGTGTTGTGTGGCCATGTTTCTGACTTGGGGACCCATGATAAAGGACCAGCCACCATCCTGAAACATTGAGTAATCTCAGCAGAAGGGAAAGAAAGAAAGGGGAATCATGCACTGCCTTTTAATAATTGCACACAGAGTTGATGTACGTCACTTATCCTCACATCATATTGGTAAAAGTGAAATTCAAGTTCAAGTGTGTTTGGAAGTGCCATGTACAGGGCAAACAAGTGTTTCATAATTTTTTTTCTATCTATGCAAGCTATGCTTCATTGATTTCTCTTTTGAAGTAACACAGATATTAAAAATATCATGTTAAATCATTAGTTTAAAACCATTGATTTGTAAGGGTAGTAAGTAAATAATACACTTATATATCAGAATAAAACAATAGCTTTTGTTTATTCTTTAACCATAAATGTACCTTCCCTTCCATCTTTGTTCATTTCGTTATAAATCGACGGTCTGGATTGCTATCGTACACATCCTTCCTTCATGTCAACAACAGCTCTTTCCTCCAAGTCGTTTTTGGCCTTTGCATTCAATGATTATTTTTGCTTAACAGCAAAGAAATTTCAAGGAGATTAAAACATCTGTTTTTCTTATTTTTGAGTTTAGATGGATCACTTGTGTTGTGCCTTGTAGTGTTGCTGTTTTTCTTTTTGTTTTGCTTTGATCTTTGCTTTGTTGTTTTATATTCCACATGTGAGTAAAATCATATGCCATTTATCTTTCTCTTTCTTATTTATTTCACTTAGCAGAATTCCCTTAACGTCCATCCCTTTTGCTTAAATGGCAAGATTTAATCTCTGACAAGAGATTAATATCCAAAATATATCAAGAAACAAAAAAAACCAAACAAGTCAATAAAATAACGAGCAGAGGATCTCTATAGCAGACATAGAGATGGTCAGTAGTCAAAAGTAAATTCTATTTTAAATGACACACCCATTATTTTTGTAAGCGGTAGATGGGTATCTTGGTCATGATCTGTATCAGTCAGTGTAACTGGTGTCACTAATATCATCTATAATGTATCAGTGACATATTATAATAAGCGATATACTCATCACAGTCTGACAAAGAGTTCAGCTGGTCTAGGGTAACTCTTTAGGATGATCGCAGGCAATGTGGCTCTTTCTATCACATGGCTCCAGACATCACTTATATTCATTTCCAATCACGAAAAGGATCTAAATGCAATTTTAGGGACCAAAAACGTGTTTACATCACTTCTGCTTGCATTCCATTGGCTGGAATGAGTCATATGACCCTTAGACGTGTGGGGTCTGAGAGACGCACTTTTTCTGTATTATGAGAAAAAGGAAATAGAAAGATCCAACACATCTTATTGTCTGCCACATGCCTCATTGTGTGACATGTGAAGAGTGTCTTGAGGAATAGTACTGTAAATGTACTTTCAAAACAACTAAAGAGTTAGTTTCAGCCACTTCAAGTTATTATTATTCCCTCTTTTAGGAATGGAAGAGAACTGCTTTCTTTTACCCCTAAAAATTTCTTCTGCAACTTTCTCTGGTACTCAGAGGCCTCCGACAGCCTCATTATTTCTCACCAGCCACACTTCCTGAAGTGTTTCCTCAAAGTTCAATCTTACAGGGACACAAGTTCGTCTCTTCCTTTTAGAGGTCACAGTGAACCATCCCCTTTAGCAAACAGAGGATGCACTGTGACCCCCACAGCTGTCCCACTGCATCTCCTGCTGAGCCAAAAAGAAGCAGGAAGGCAGAAAGTGTGTGATTTGAATCTCGATATAGATATTTATTTATTTGCAAATCTGAATTATTTTCTTAATAGTGGGTAGGAAGAATTTCTAAAGGCTTAATGTTAATCACTAAATTCCTCTACGTTTAAGAGCAAACAACATTTTTCATATATTCTCACTGCAGATGTGTAAATAATTTAACACTGTTTCAACCAGGCAGTCTCGTTTTCCCTTTACTCATGACCACATTCAATGGTGACAACAATTTCTGTTTTGTTTTGTTTTTACTTTTTTATTTCATTGAAGGAACATTGCATCACAACATTATATAGATTTAAGATGT